>CM044011.1:11372401-11479901 GCA_024085815.1 Flaveria linearis
GAGTATGATTATTCTGTGCAAATGTATATATATGAAAACTTTGTATACATGTTTGCATGCATGCACACACACACACACACACACACACACACACATATATATATATATATATATATATATATATATCTTCTACTTATATAATATATAAATATATTTTTTTGTTACGAAAGTATACCTATACACATGATTTAAAGTGGTGATTATCAATGTTACTACAAAATTTTAATTATGTATACGTATCAAAACAAACACAACCCAACCAAAACCCTAGTTAACATCCAAACAAAGAACTTGACATCAAAACAAATTAAACCCTAATGTGCCTAAACACTAAACCAAAACACCAAACCACCCTTCCCAAACCTTTGGTTGATTTAGTATGATCAAAACTACCACCCGAAACCACCATCTAGAACCACTCGGCCCATGTGCATCAACAAACATAAATTGCCACCTTGTGTTCCTAGTTCATTAGTCACCAAATCACCATCATTACAAAATGGATGTGGCAAATTCTTGAAGACTCTCGGCCAAACATGCATGAACATAAACCTACTAAGAAAACTAAGAAGTCTCCTAACCTTATCCCTCTAAACCACCACCACACCACCCTACTATCACCACCACACGCCACCTAAGTCATGTAAGGCCCCGCTCCCGGGCACCTCACAGTTGGTCGTCATCGCACATAAAACATAGAATTGATATAAACATAATAAAATAACGCAGCGGAACTTTATAAAGAGGGTCATTCTCATTACATCATAAAAGCTTTTACATCATTGACTTGGTTACAAAATACAAGCTTTCTTTACATTGCCTAGCTTTACTATGATTGCTGCTGAAGCATATGAAACCGAGGATAATCTCGTTTATGTGAATCCTCAGCAATCATAGGGTCATAACAGTGACCTCTAGTATAAAAATATAAAATTTTTATCATAAAGAAGATTCCTTAAGTACTTCCGTACATCGGAACCCTTAAGGAACTCTTGACACTCTCATGCAACATACTTTGTTGCATGTATTATGCACCCGCACTTCCAGTGCATGTAGCATTATCAAAAGGAGAATGCCATCCCAAAAGAGCTGAGTAGCCGCCTCGTGCCATCCCCAGCAACACTACCTGCCAACTGGAAACACATAAAAAGTCAGCGTTGCTGAGTGAGTTCTAGTTTTATAATAAACATATTATATTTCTTTTAGAAATCATTTCTTTCACATGATCATACATCATACGTACACAGAGATAATATTCATTATTATCTTCATCATTCGTTATACATCATCATCTTTAACTTCTCATATGGATCCTGTCAGGCTTTACCCACTTCATAGCACTCGGCTATGATTGCTGTGGTCGAATGACAAGGATCCCGTTTCATTCTTACTTGCACATTGAATTCTGATGTACCATACCATATGCCATACCCCGATCCATCTTAGCTACTGGGCCGTGAATCAATAGAGCGTATGCCACAGTAGCCTTAGCTACTGGGCCGTGAATCTAAGCGTATGCCGCAGTACTAGTAGGTAAGCGGTAGAGGTACCATGACCATGGTCAATCACAAAGAAGGACCAATCAACTTATTCAATGTTTGCAAGACGTAATTCGTTCGTTCGTTAATGCATGTATCCATCATCTTATTACTCATTCATTTGTTCATTAATACATGCATTCATCATCGTGTTCCTCTTTCATTATCTTTCACTTTACGTACATAATACTTCGTTCGTTCATCGTCATAACACATGAGTCGTGAAAGATATACATACATGAAAGCACAAGCACACACACCACACCCATCATACACACCCATCATACATACATCATCATACATAGCATCATACATACGTAATCATACATAGCATCATACATACGTCATCATACATAGCCTCATCCATACATAGTCTACATCGTCAGTCATCTACAGGCACTTACTTCCGTATCTTTCCCGAAATCCGGGACTTAACTATGCATTATTTTGGGTACGACAACCCTAATTGTCCCTCCTAGACCGTGGGGACTCATGCTAGGACCTCATACAACACGCCCAAGTCCTTAATCATACCTTAAACGTTCATCACTACATTATACCAAATGGGCCATACATACATATTTCAATAAACAGTTTATATGTGTTCCAGCCCTAAAATCGTTTAAAACAGTAAATGAGGGGTCCTAGAAACTCACCTGTGCTTGACAAGCAACTTCTCAATCAAGCTTTAAAGACGTGGGTCACACTACACCGCCTGCAGTTAAGTTAACACTCAAAAGAGTTAATTTCTGCCTAATTTCGCTACTAGTTTCGCCCATAGTTTCGCCCTAGCGAAAGTGTAGTTTCGCCCTAGCGAAAGTGTAGTTTCGCTAGTGTAGTTTCGCTAGGCGAATCAGCAGTTTCGCTGCTAATTTCGCTGGGCAGCCTTCTGCCAGTTTCGCTGGACAGATTCACTACCTTGAGCGCCCAACTTTCGTTGGGATTCCCTAGTTTCACAATGTCTAAGGGTCAACTTGGGCATCAGCGAAGTTATCATAAAATCAATAGTTTCGCCCAGGCGAAAGTATAGTTTCGCTGCAGCGAAACTGTAGTCTCGCTGAGAATCCTTATAGTTTCGCTGGACGAACTTACAGTTTCGCTGGACGAGTGCTTAAATTCGCAGAACGAGCTGAAATTTACGAATCGGCTCATTTTAACCCAAAAATCCAATCCTTTCCACCCAAACCCTTGGGTTATCATCCAGGAACCTAAATCTAAGCTTCTTACATGTTTTATTACCCTAAAACGTGCGTTTTTGGGCGATTCTTGCCACTTTTAAAACCCCAAAAACCCAAACCCCACCAAATGGAGCAATTATACTACGTTTCTTACCTTGATTCTTGCTGTTTAGGAGTCCACGAACACCAGCCTTCGATTCTTGACCAACCGAGCCTCGATCCGACACTTTCTCTCTCTACACTTTCTCTCTCTAGAAATGGGTGTTGAGTGAAAATGAGAGTTTTTCAGCTGATCCATCTATATATATGCCAGACGTTCCCGCGACCCCAAACTCGTTAAACTCGTGACCCGAAGGGTTAACTCGGTCTAATGCCCACAACCATTTTATATTTATTAAATGGTTTCCGTCTGAGCCCATTATTATTACTTGACTTGCTTAGAAAAAAAATTTCCGGGTGTTACAAGTCCACCCCCCTTATTTAGGTTTCGTCCCCGAAACCTGTTATTCATCGAACAGACGTGGGTAATGTTGTCGCATCTCTTCTTCCGTCTCCCACGTTGATTCGGATCCTTTCCTGTGCTTCCACTGTACACGCATAAGAGGAACCACTTTATTCCTTAACCTCTTTTCTTTACGATCAATGATTGCCACTGGTTGCTCCACGTAATTGAGCCGTTCGTCTACTTCAATATCCTCCAGTGGAACAATCATATCTTCATCAGCTAAGCACTTTCTCAGATGAGATACATGGAATGTGGGATGAATTCCACTTAACTCATCTGGCAGTTCAAGTCGATAGGCCACCTCTCCTACTCGTGCGATGATTCGGAAAGGTCCTATATATCTTGGGCTTAGCTTACCTCGTTTTCTGAACCGGATAATGCCTTTCCAGGGCGAGACCTTCAACATGACTCGGTCACCAACCTTGAACTCTATCGGTCTCCGCCTCTTATCCGCATACGACTTTTGTCTATCTTTCGCCGCCTTCATGAAGGCTTTGATCTTTTCTAACTTCTTAGTCGTTGCTTCAACTACCTCGACACCTCCCAGTTCCTTCTGCCCAATGTCTCCCCAACATACGGGCGTTCTACATTTCCTACCGTACAACATCTCGTAGGGTGGCATGCCGATGCTGGCATGATAACTGTTATTGTACTAGAATTCTGCTAACGACAGGTGGTCGTCCCAACTTCCTCCAAAATCGATCACACACGCCCGAAGCATGTCTTCGAGTGTCTGGATCGTCCTCTCAGACTGGCCGTCCGTCTGAGGGTGATATGCCGTACTAATATGTAGTCTCGTCCCCATCCCGTCATGGAATCTCTTCCAGAATTTCGATGTAAACGGGTGTCACGATCCGACACAATGGACACCGGCACGCCATGACGAGCTACGATTTCTTTGATGAACAGATCCGCCAATCTTTCAGATGAATACGTCTCGCGGATCGGTAGGAAGTGGGCGCTTTTCGTCAAACGGTCGACTATCACCCATATAGTATCATACCCTTTCGGGGTACGTGGTAGCTTCGTGATGAAATCCATGGTGATATGCTCCCACTTCCACTCGGGTATGTCCAACGGTTGGATCTTCCCGTAGTATTTCTAGTGCTCTGCCTTTACTTGTAAACAAGTCAGGCACTTACTCACGTACTCCACCACATCACGCTTCATGCCCGGCCACCAATAATCTTTCTTCATGTCTTGGTACATCTTGGTGGCACCGGGGTGAATGGAGTATCGAGTCTTATGGGCCTCATCCATGATCTTTCCACGTAGATCCCCGTACCGAGGAATCCACATCCGCCCAAATCGGGTCTTAACACCAAGAGTGTTCTCACCCAGTTCTGTAACTAGACCTCTCATTCTTTCGGAGTTAAGACGATCTTCTTTCAAAGCCTTGTCTTGAAACTCCTTAACCTGTGTCATCACGTCGGAGGTCATGATTAACTGATAAGCCTTCACCCGGATCGGCTCAGGCCTTTCTTTTCGGCTAAGGGCATCTGCCACCACGTTGGCTTTGCCCGGATGGTAGTGGATCTCACAATCATAGTCTTTGATCAGCTCTAACCATCGCCTTTGCCTCATCTTCAGATCTTTCTGCTCGAAAAAGTACTTCAAGCTCTTGTGGTCCGTGAAGATGGTACACTTCGTCCCGTATAGATAGTGCCACCAAATCTTCAACGCGAAAACCACCGCAGATAGTTCTAGATCGTGCGTGGGATAGTTGACTTCGTGGGTCTTCAGTTGTCGAGATGCATAGGCTATTACCTTTCCACGTTGCATCAATACGCAACCTAACCCAGAATAGGATGCATCTGAATAGACCACCAAGTCCTCATTTCCCTCGGGCAATGTCAAGACAGGAGCTTGTGTCAGTCGCGTCTTCAACTCCTCAAAGGCATTCTCCTGTTCTCGACCCCATACGCACTTCACATTCTTACGAGTCAATTTCGTCAAAGGTGAGGCTATCTTTGAAAAGTCTTGAATAAATCTTCTATAGTAGCCCGCCAATCCCAAGAAGCTGCGAATCTCGGATGGCGTCTTTGGCGACTTCCATTGCATCACGGCCTCAACCTTTGCTGGGTCCACCATTATTCCTTGAGAATTTACCACGTGACCCAGAAATTGCACCTCGCGTACCCAGAAAGCACATTTGGAGAACTTAGCATACAGTTTCTCCCTTCTCAAAGTCTCCAACACTTCCCGAATGTGACCGGCATGCTCTTCTTCGTTCCTCGAATAAATCAGAATATCATCGATGAACACAATCACTGATTTATCTAACATTGGCCGACACACTCGGTTCATCAAATCCATAAAAGCAGCCGGCGCATTGGTCAAACCAAAAGACACAACGAGAAACTCGTAATGACCATAAAGCGTACGAAAGGCTGTTTTAGGGATATCCTGCTCCTTTACCTTCAGTTGATGGTAGCCTGATCGAAGATCTATCCTTGAAAACCAGCTAGCGCCTTGAAGTTGGTCAAACAAGTCATCGATTCTCGGCAAGGGGTATCTGTTCTTCACCGTCAGCTTATTCAGCTCGTGGTAGTCAATGCACATTCTCATACTACCATCCTTCTTCTTTACGAACAGAACCGGAGCACCCCAAGGTGAGATACTCGGTCTAATGAACCCCTTATCTAGCAGTTCTTGCAGTTGCTCAATCAACTCTTTCATTTCCGTCGGAGCCAAGCGATACGGTGCTTTTGCGACAGGTTGGTATCAGGTCGATCTGGAATTCGATCTCTCGGTCAGGTGGCAATCCTGATAAGTTTTGGGAAACACATCTGGAGAGTCACGCACAACTGGTACATCAGATAGTTGTGGAGTTGGCGTCTCAACATTCTTTACATAACATAAGTTGGCGCTACATCCGCGCCTCATACACTTTCCCGCCACCGCCATCGAGATCACCTTCGGAATCGTCATAACTCGATCGCCATATATTGTCACCGGACTTCCGTCAGCCGCCGTCAGCCTAATCATTTTCCTTCGGCACACGATATTCGCTTCGTAGGTTGCTAACCAATCCATCCCTAATACTACATCAAATCCTCCTAGGGGCATCACATGTAACTTGGCAGCAAACCTATGACCTTCTAATTCTACAGCACAGTCCTCTATCACATCCGTAACCCTAGTGGAATTACCAATAGCAGTTTCTACTTCAAAGGACTCATCAAGTCATTTACTCCTAACTAGAGGTGCACAAACCGGTTTTTTTTTGAACCCGGGTCGGGTCGGACCCGGTTCGGGTTCGGTCAACGTTTTGGAGCCCGGTTTTTGACCAAGAACCGGTTCGGGTCGGAACCGGTTTTCAAACCCATCAAACCCAACCCGGTTGGAACCGGTTCGGGTTGGAACCGAACCGGGTCGGGTCTAAGACCCGGTTTGGAAAACCCGGTTTTTTTTTTTTTTACCTTCTAATTAAATTATATACAAATTAATTACAAATTTTGATTAATTAAAATTATTAGAGTAGATTAATTATATACGATTGGACGCGTTTTTATTTTCATTTTAATAAGTAAACAATTAATACGAGTTTTATACAAACAATTATATACGATTGATTGTACGCGTTTTATTTTCGTTTTTATTTTATTAGAGTAGATTAATTATATACGATTGTCTCATCGTTTTTATTTTCATTTTAATAAGTAAACAATTAAAAATCATACTCGAGTTTTTCTAAAGAAAACAATAAAAATTACATTAATTTATAAAAGTAAATAATTAATTCATTACGAAAAATAAACAATAAAAATTACATTAAAATTAAACCAAAGAAAACAAAATATACATATTACGAATACAAGTTTGTCTAATCTAATCGTCTTCGTCGGTTTGTGTGCCAATGCGTTGAGACAAATCATAAGCGAGTTCTTCGTCGGATAGCGGTGAGGATCGTCCGGTTTGTACCTCGTGCTCGTGTATTTCTTCTTCAATCGGTGTTTCTTCTTCAAGGTTTGATATGTGTTGTCTTCGTTCGGCCGCATCTAAGTGGTCCTTTAAACAAATACACATCTCTAGCGATGTTGGAGTTAACTTGTTCTTCTAATCGATAAAACCCTGCCACTAACAGAAAATGCAGACTCCGAAGCTACCGTGGAAGCTTGGACGGTTAGTAAATCACGTGCCATGGCGGATAAGACCGGAAATTGTGATTCCTTTCCTTTCCACCATGTCAGAATATCAAATTTCAAAAATTCATCGGGAGACATAGTGGCTAAAAAATCGGTTCCCATATATCTCCCGAGTTCGCTACTTGGGGTGTTACCCCTTTGACGTTTACTGTTTTCATTTCTCAAAGTGTTGTATAAACTAATCATCGGGTCTCTACTTGAGCTCGACGAACTCGATTCCACGTTCGATTGTCGGTGGATGTTTGATGTTGCACCATATTTTTCAACATAAACATTAAACAATTTTTTAAAAGTTTCATTAAATATTTGTTTTGTATTAACATTAAAAAATGGATCATAATCATGTAAATCTAAATCATAAGTTATCTCATCTATTAAAGTTTCTACCCCCGAAACATTTAAACACGGGTCGAGTGCGGCGGAACACGTAAAAACCGGGGGTAGTTCAATGAAATATTTTTTAAATTTTTCTTTCATCGGCGCTACCATTGCCGAAAACATTTCGTTTCTTTCTTCATATTCACTTAATTTATGGGTCATTAAATAAATTTGATGAAGCGTTAGACAACTTGTCGGATAATAAACCCCCGACAATTTTGTAGTTGCGTTTTTAAAAAGCTCTAAAAATTGAGTTATTTCTTGAATATATTCCCAACCCTCTAACGGAAACGGAACAACCCGACCCCGCATCGCAAGACCATCGTGGAAAACATGAAGCGTTTCTTTTTGACGTAAAGCACTATTAAACATTTTCCAAGTCGAATTCCATCTAGTCGGGACATCTCAATTTGGTCCTAAACAAATGGAATTCGTATCGTGACACATTTTTCTATAATTAACATACCTTTTTCTACTAGTTTTAAAAACGTCACGTAACATGTTTTTGAAAGACGTTTTAAAATCTTCCACTTCAGGAACGCCAAGACCATCTTGCACAACTAAATTAATAATATGTGCAACACATCGTGAATGAAAAAATACGCCGTCACAAACCGGTTTATATTTTATTTTCAATTTTTCGACGGCGGATGTGTTGTTCGAGGCGTTATCAAATGACATTGAAAAAATTTTGTTTTCTAATTTATACGTTTTGATTACATAGTCTAAAATTTGAAAAAGATTTTCACCGGTATGCGGATATCCAAATAATTCAAACGCAATCGTACGTTTCATCATTTGCCACGAACTTGGATCTATCCAATGGGCCGTGACGCAAAGGTACGATTCCGGTAAACCGTGTGGGGCGGACCAAACGTCGGTAGTTAAGTTCACACCGGTTTGTAAATTTTCAAATAAAACCTTTAAATCATTTTTTGCTTGTTTCCAAAGATTTAAACAATCACGTCTAAGAGTGGTGCGACTTACGTGAGTGTAGCGTGGTTGAAGAGTTTCTTGAATCAATTTTGTTAACCGAGGGTTGTCGAAGTGATCGAACGGCAATCCTTCTTGAATTACAAACTTTGCCATTCTATCTCGAACCATATCTACGTTGAAGTTCCATAAACCACCATCGTTTCCGATTGATGTTTGCCCTTGACTCGGTGTACTTTTCAAAGACTTGCACCATTTGGTCATATGATTTTTCAAAGTCGAGTTTGAATCCGACTTGAAAAACGAACCGCAAGCCTTGCATCGAGCTTTTTGTTGACCATTCGACATTTCGCATAAGTCGAAATTACACCAAATCTCTTGGTTTCTCGTTGTTGAAAGAATTCTAACAACGGTAGCGGCACTTGAGGATCCACGGTTGGAACCGAAGATTCAGAAGCCATAATTCAAGATATTGAGAGAGTAGAAAGTTGAGAGTGAGGAGCGTTTTTGCGTTTTTAAGCACGTTTTCGAGCGTTTTTGAAGTTTTGAGTGTTGTGACTAAACCATTACACCCACTACCTATTTATACTATCATATAAGGGCAAAATGGTCCAAAAAATGTTGAAAAAACGGTCACAAACGGTCATATAACGGCTATATAGCCGTTTTAAAACGGTCAAAAAAAACGGGCAAAACCGGTTCGAAACCGGGTTTTTTGAACCGGTTTCCAAACCGGGTTGGATCAAAACCGGTTTGGAACCGGTTTGGGTCAAAAATCTCAGAACCGGTCCCGAACCGGTGGTTTTTTCCGGGTTGGAACCGGTTTGGGGGTTTTCCGGGTTGAAACCGGTTTCGGGTCGGGTCGGGTCGGGTCGGCAAACCGGTTTTGTTGTGCACCTCTACTCCTAACAGGCAGTTTAGCACAGAAGGTAGTAGAAATAAAACTCCTACTGGCACCCGAATCAAATAACACAGAGGCTAAAATTTGGTTTATCTGGAACGTACCGGAACAACGTCAGGGTCCGTCCTAGCCTCTTCTTGCGTATCGTGAACCCTTGGTGCTTCTCTTCTTCTCCCCGGAGCCCTCAGCCCTCGGCTTCTTGCAATCTCTGCTCATATGACCACTTTCCCCACAGTTAAAACACTTGCCCATCCGGCAATCTTTGACATATGCCCTGCCTTCCCGCATCTGAAACAGATGTTGGATCCCCACTTGCACTCCCCCGAGTGCTCTCTCCCATATTGGCCACACTTCCTCATCCCAGCTCCAGACATGACCACACGGCGGTCATCCACCCTTGCCTTCTTGTTACTTGTCGAGGTATCACCTCGATCAAACCTCTTTCCCTGCCAACTTTTCTCGCCACCTCCCTTCTTACCACTCTCAGCCTTCACCACCCTAGCCCTTTCATCGTATAGCCGCCCAGCCAAATCTACTGCCGACCTAAAAGTACTTGGTCGGGCAGTAATCAAGTGCGTGCGGATGTCGGCCGGCAGCCCCTGGATATACCGGTTGATCTTTCGAGACACCAGCGTCACCTGGTCCGGCACCATTCTCGCCATGTCATTAAACTTGGTGGTGTACTGTTGGTGGGTCATCGTCCCTGCTTCCAGCTGCAGAAACTCTCTCTCAAACTTGTCCATTTCTCGACGAGGACTGAACTCCTCGATCACCATCCTTTTCAGTTCGGACCACTTCATCTTTCCAATGGCCCTGCTACCCTCAGCCTGGACTATGTTGTCCCACCAGCATAAGGCCGACCCCGTAAAAGAATGGGTAGCAAACTTCACCTTCTTGTCCTCCCGACAATCACTAATATCGAGGACATCCTCCATTTCCCTCACCCATTGGTGAGCATCAGCAGCGGTGCCAGAGCCATCAAAAGTAGGGGTCTTGCACCTCATAAACGCCCCGTAGTTACAACCCCGTGTTGTCTCAGGCACTGACTCCTCCTCCTCTTCCTCTTTTTCATCATCAGAAAGAACCGTTTCCGGCTCTTGTCGTTGCTGTCTCCCGGAGGATCGATTCCTCCCTCGCCTCTCATCTTCACGTACGGCCTTTATCACTTCGGTCACCACAGACGGTAAGATCGTCTTCATGACCTGGTGCACCTCCTCAACCACTGCCTCTTTTACCGAGGCCCTCAAATCAACACTCTCATCCACTCCCTCCGGAGGAGTAGTATCAGGTTCTTCAGGAACCTTCTTCTCTAGTCTAGGTCTTCCTCTTGTGGCTCGTGGTTCCGCACCACTTCCGCCACCGCCTCCACCACGTGGGGCTTTAGATGATCTACCACCGACCATCTTCTATCACACACTGAAAGGTTCAAATACTAACACGGTCATTCAAGGAAATAGCTCAGTTTATGTCAAGCATAGTAAGTCTCTAATTACAGTGGCTAGTTGTGATTTGTCACTTACTTTACTCTTCGCACCCTGAGCAACACCCGTCATGACTATACTAGCATCTAAATCTAACAGTACACGTATGCCACATACATGCGCACATAATACCAGTTAATCTTTAAGAAAATACCTGATGGCACGCAGCTACTCAGATCGCATTCCCTTCCTTTCTGTCCCATTTTCAGTTTAAGTTTAGGTTTATTTGGACAAATTTACCAATTTCACTTAAACTTTGGCTCTGATACCAACTTGTAAGGCCCCGCTCCCGGGCACCTCACAGTTGGTCGTCATCGCACATAAAACATAGAATTGATATAAACATAATAAAATAACGCAGCGGAACTTTATAAAGAGGGTCATTCTCATTACATCATAAAAGCTTTTACATCATTGACTTGGTTACAAAATACAAGCTTCTTTACATTGCCTAGCTTTACTATGATTGCTGCTGAAGCATATGAAACCGAGGATAATCTCGTTTATGTGAATCCTCAGCAATCATAGGGTCATAACAGTGACCTCTAGTATAAAAATATAAAATTTTTATCATAAAGAAGATTCCATAAGTACTTCCGTACATCGGAACCCTTAAGGAACTCTTGACACTCTCATGCAACATACTTTGTTGCATGTATTATGCACCCGCACTTCTAGTGCGTGTAGCATTATCAAAAGGAGAATGCCATCCCAAAAGAGCTGAGTAGCCGCCTCGTGCCATCCCCAGCAACAGTACCTGCCAACTGGAAACACATAAAAAGTCAGCGTTGCTGAGTGAGTTCTAGTTTTATAATAAACATATTATATTTCTTTTAGAAATCATTTCTTTCACATGATCATACATCATACGTACACAGAGATAATATTCATTATTATCTTCATCATTCGTTATACATCATCATCTTTAACTTCTCATATGGATCCTGTCAGGCTTTACCCACTTCATAGCACTCGGCTATGATTGCTGTGGTCGAATGACAAGAATCCCGTTTCATTCTTACTTGCACATTGAATTCTGATGTACCAATACCATATGCCATACCCCGATCCATCTTAGCTACTGGGCCGTGAACCAATAGAGCGTATGCCACAGTAGCCTTAGCTACTGGGCCGTGAATCTAAGCGTATGCCGCAGTACTAGTAGGTAAGCGGTAGAGGTACCATGACCATGGTCAATCACAAAGAAGGACCAATCAACTTATTCAATGTTTGCAAGACGTAATTCGTTCGTTCGTTAATGCATGTATCCATCATCTTATTACTCATTCATTTGTTCATTAATACATGCATTCATCATCGTGTTCCTCTTTCATTATCTTTCACTTTACGTACATAATACTTCGTTCGTTCATCGTCATAACACATGAGTCGTGAAAGATATACATACATCAGCACAAGGAACACACACCACACCCATCATACATACATCATCATACATAGCATCATACATACGTAATCATACATAGCATCATACATACGTCATCATACATAGCCTCATCCATACATAGTCTACATCGTCAGTCATCTACAGGCACTTACTTCCGTATCTTTCCCGAAATCCGGGACTTAACTATGCATTATTTTGGGTACAACAACCCTAATTGTCCCTCCTAGACCGTGGGGACTCATGCTAGGACCTCATACAACACGCCCAAGTCCTTAATCATACCTTAAACGTTCATCACTACATTATACCCAAATGGGCCATACATACATATTTCAATAAACAGTTTATATGTGTTCCAGCCCTAAAATTGTTTAAAACAGTAAATGAGGGGTCCTAGAAACTCACCTGTGCTTGACAAGCAACTTCTCAATCAAGCTTTAAAGACGTGGGTCACACTACACCGCCTGCAGTTAAGTTAACACTCAAAAGAGTTAATTTCTGCCTAATTTCGCTACTAGTTTCGCCCATAGTTTCGCCCTAGCGAAAGTGTAGTTTCGCCCTAGCGAAAGTGTAGTTTCGCTAGGCGAATCAGCAGTTTCGCTGCTAATTTCGCTGGGCAGCCTTCTGCCAGTTTCGCTGGACAGATTCACTACCTTGAGCGCCCAACTTTCGTTGGGATTCCTAGTTTCGCAATGTCTAAGGGTCAACTTGGGCATCAGCGAAGTTATCATAAAATCAATAGTTTCGCCCAGGCGAAAGTATAGTTTCGCTGCAGCGAAACTGTAGTCTCGTAGAACTTACAGTTTCGCCGGACGAACTTACAGTTTCGCTGGACGAGTGCTTAAATTCGTAGAACGAGCTGAAATTTACGAATCAGCTCATTTTAACCCAAAAATCCAATCCTTTCCACCCAAACCCTTGGGTTATCATCCAGGATCCTAAATCGAAGCTTCTTACGTGTTTTATTACCCTAAAACGTGCGTTTTTGGGCGACTCTTGCTACTTTTAAAACCCCAAAAACCCAAACCCGGGGTTTTCACCAAATGGAGCAATTATACTACGTTTCTTACCTTGATTCTTGCTGTTTAGGAGTCCACGAACACCAGCCTTCGATTCTTGACCAACCGAGCCTCGATCCGACACTTTCTCTCTCTACACTTTCTCTCTCTAGAAATGGGTGTTGAGTGAAAATGAGAGTTTTTCAGCTGATCCATCTATATATATGCCAGACGTTCCCGCAACCCCAAACTCGTTAAACTCGTGACCCGAAGGGTTAACTCGGTCTAATGCCCGCAACCATTTTATATTTATTAAATGGTTTCCGTCTGAGCCCATTATTATTACTTGACTTGCTTAGAAAAAAAATTTCCGTGTGTTACAAGTCATCACCTTGACTAAGTAATCTTGCATTCACACTATACTTGAAAACTTGTGCAAATGGAATACTCATAACTCAAGGTGAGTCATGCTCACCATAGCTTGCCACCTTGCAATTAATCACCACCTCTCTCCCTCGGGTATTCTCTAAAAACCGCCACCTAAGCTACCTAGTGACCAACACCTCTAAGCTAGTAACTAGACATAATGATTGCTTGTTGAAACACATCCATAAAAACACTACCCTTCGGCCATATCACAACCACAACCGCACACCACTTCCGAATTCTTTTTCTTTGAACTTCTCAGCATCCACCATTAAACCACAAACATCACCAACTTCGAACCACAATCATCAAGCACCACCACCTTTACTCCACCGGCTCACATACAAACAACCAACAACAACCACACGCCACAACTATCTCCACCATTACCCGTAGCACAACCACACCAACATCACCAACCGCAACCATCACCTTTCACCACCTTTTGATTCCCTCTCCATCTCTCGGTTCTACAAACAAAACAAACACCCAAGTTAACCATCTTCTCAAGAACTCAAGACAAGGGTAAGATCTTTCTAAAATATTTAATACCAAAGATTTACATATGTGTTACAAACACATATAGAAAGTAGTTTTGGTATATATACACCAAAAAAAATCTCAAAAGGTTTTGAAAACTTTAAATCCCATCAAATTACAGTAATAAAATTTGAAATCTTATGACAAAAAGGATATTTTGGAAATTTATGAAATTTAATCATGTAATATTAAGGAAAAATAGGTAAAATACTAAATAATTGCAATTGTGGGAATAAAAATTAAAAAACCTTTATTTAGATACTGAAATATTATTCTATAAGTTTTGGCAAAAATTATGATAAATATAACAATTTATACAAATTGTTTTAAATAAAGAAAATACATAAAAATATAAAATAATTCGAAAAAATTCTGATAAATTCACAGAATGATAAATTTGAAGTATAAAAGTCTCTGAAATTATTTCAGAATTTATCTCTTTATTTTAATTGAGATATGAATTTTTATGTGTTCTGAAATAAGAAAATCTAAATAAATACTTAATGTATATAATAAATTATGAGATATGAATTTTTAATTGAGATATGAATTTTTAAATCTGAATCTGTAGAATATATAAATTTCAGAATTTTTGGAGTTATATAACTATTTTTTCTAAATATTTAGATTATTGTAAAATTTACAGAAACTGAGATTATACTAGTTAGACTTTGATATATTTATATGATGTTCTATTTTATATGTTAAACTTTCTTTAAAATTTTAGGTATTTATGGACTATAGAAGCTATTTTTAATAAATTTTGGTAATACTATAGAAATTACAGAAAATGATCTGTTGGGAATAAGTTGTTATAAAATTTATGGGATGTTACAAACTGTTTAACTAACATCCTGTAAATTTTTAGTGATTTTTTGACAACCGTAGCTAATTTTGATGATTTATGGAGACTTTGGACTAATTATAAGTATTTATGTATAGTAAAATAAATGTGAAGAATTTTATTGACTATTTTACAGTTGAACCTTCAAAAGTTAAATAAATCTGAGGTTCTAAAAATTTTAAAGAAATTAATGTTTAATTTTGTGAATTATTTTATAGGTTCCACTTTGAAGATACGGTGAGATTCATAGCCCCATTTTTTTACCCTTTTGGTATTTGTAAAGTTTTGGGGGAAAAGCATACTGATTACGTTGATGTATTATTTTGAAAATATTTTGAGACTTACTGTCATTTGTGATACAACCATTAGTTCGAATGAGGAACCGTCTGATAATATTAGTAGCGCTACTTAGGAGAATATTTACACCAACAGGATGAGTGTTGAGATGCTATTTTCCTGCACCTAACTGAATGAGGGTTGAGATGTAATATTATCTGATTTTGTGAATATTCATGACAGTATGATTATGTTGTGTACAAGTTTGGTTGTAATTGATACATCAACAAAATTATTTTGTCTAGAAATAAACCTATGTTCTCACCAACTTTTGTTGACAATTTTGAGTATGATTTTTCAGGAAACGATGACTAATACCTTTAACTTTAGTTTTGAGGTTCACAACGGTTGGGGAGAAATTGTTGGAAGGGTTTGTGTTACACTAACAGTCAATATAGTTGACTATAGTGTGTATGTTGACGCACACTTCCACCGTATCTGAAGACATGCAGTAATTTAACCAGAAAGATTATTGTAAAACCTTGAAATTCTCCCAGAAATCAATAACACACGATCTCAATCACGTGAATGCAGAATGTAAACATGATTGGATAGAAAAGAAGATTGAATTGAACACGAAATGCTTCTTTGATTGAATCAAACAACCTATGAAAGGTCTTGTGCGATTTCGCATAGTACAGAATGATAAATGAACGAAAAGCTTGATTACAAAACGAAAACTAAGCTATTTATACTAAACATCAAGTTCTCGCGCGAAAGACTTTTCACGCGGCTTCCTTTCGCGCGGGACATGCTTTCGCGTGGAAGCTTCTTCGCATGGAAACTGCTTGTTCTCGCGTGACAGCTTCAACTCGCGTGGAACAGGCTTTCGCACATACTGTTTTCAGACTTCGTCTTCGTTCAATCTTCAAATGTTTTGCCGAGCCTTGATTAGTCTTCTACAATCTCCCCCTAGGCTCGGTGAAACATGATCAATCAAAATCAATGTTTGCTTTCTTGTACGAGCCTGCATATGCATACCATTTATTCCTAAGGATCCGGTCAGTCATCCACACATACTAGCAAGATAGAAAATAAACGGACTCATCAGCCGAAATAGGGCAGTGTAAAAGCTTGAGTAAGTCGTCTTTGCCAAACTTCATCAAGTCTGCTGGATCAATGATTCTAAATGACCTGTCTGTACATCTGATCACAGCGTGACCTGAATCCTTTTCATATCTCCAAGAAATTAATTGCTTCAGAGAATTTGGAGGAACAGGAGCATGGACTGGAATCTTCCTTTTCTTGTAAGAATTTTCAAAATGAGATCATATAGTTCTTTATCAAGTCAAGACTCTGTCCAGCTTTATTTAAAATAAACTGGTTAAGTTGATTGTCAATATCTTTTGTCCCTTTAAACTTATACTTCAGGTTTTACTCAGAAACATAATGAGTGATATATATCATGTTTTGTGTTGATTTAATATAAGTCAGTGGATCCCACAATCAGAACTTCTGTATAATAATTATTATCCTTCAAGACACTATTGAGATTTCAAGTCACCCCAATTTGACTTAAACCATGCATTGTTGATCAGTGATATCATTTATTATATTCTTAAATATAACTATTTGAGCATAACTAGCCTGAGATATATTTCTTAACCCGATATATTAACAAGTCTAAGGACTTACTGACAGCCATCCGGACTTACGTCTGCCCTCTCAAGATGTTTAGGACTTACAAGCTATCCGGACTTACATGCCCCATCTTTCGATTTTGCCTTCCAAGGTTAAAGAAATACTCTCAAAATAGAAAATATATACCATATAGTATGTATGTCTTTTAGACATATCTTTTGATTTGTTGTGCTTCTTGGCATCTTATATCCTATATGACCTTTGTAGGCATCTTATTGCTCAATTATTTTCTTTTTGTGTTTTTCTCTTTTGTTTCTTTTTGTACTTTTATCTTTTATATATATATATTTATGATAATCACTGAATCAATCACATACAGGCTTGAGTATGACAAGATTATATCTCTCAGTCTGTGTTAGAACATTTTTGGCACAGAATCTGATATGTTCCCCACTAAATCATATCTCTTTAATTCAAGTTTAATCACTCAATTATGATCTTTTCATTTTTGAAAGCAAAGCCTATTGACATGTCAAACATAATCCAAGTCTATTCGTATTTAAGCCTTTGAAAGTACTTAGGCTCCTTTTGAACTGTGTAAAATCATTTCTCATTTAATCATGAAAATTCATTTTTATTGATCCAATCTTGACTCCCCCTAAAATCAAAAATATATTGTTTTGAACAACTGTCGCTGTCTATATGCCATAAGCTTTTAATGATCCTTTGCGGATGTCCCTGCATAAGTAACAAAATTACTTAGCTTTTGGTACCCAAGTCAAACATGACTTGAGCACTCTATGGGTTGCACTAAGACAGAAAGATTTTAGATTGTTATATTTATTTAGCTCATCAGTCTTTTCATTAACATTGTTCACCTTGATTCTTTCTTTTAAATCACTTTGCAAACTCTTATGCTTTTCGACATTATAAGCATTATCAACTTTTGATTTCATTCGTTTTGCAAATTTTCCACAAGTGAAAAACATTTTTCTATTATGAGTAATAGAATTATGAAATCGTTGTTTGCTTAGTGATTTTAGTCGAAAAGGACAATTGTTTGCCAAATGATTTATGTTTCCACACTGATAACATCTTCTTTGTTGTGTGTGGAAAACAAACTGTGGATGACAATTATGAAAATTGTCATAAAAACCAAAGTCAGATTGACTAGGTTTAAAATTCTCACAGTCTCTCGAATCTTTGCCATGTTTGACAATTGCAAATTCATCTTTTGCAGATTCGAGGAAATCGATGAATTATGACCACTTTGTATTGGAGATTTGGCAGTTTTGACTTTTGGAATTGGTGGTGTTGGAATAGGAATAGTCTTTGATTCTGCTGGAGTAGGACCAGACTTTGAATTTGCTGGAGGAGGACCAGGCTTAGATATACGGATTGGTGCTGGAGAAGGACCAGGCTTTTGAATTTTCAGATTGAATGCAGAAGAATCATTCACTTGCAAATCTGGGCTACAAACATCTTGATTCACAAGGTTAGCATTATAATGAAGTTTATTTTTAAAGAATCGAGAATTCGTTTCTTTAAAAATATGTTCTTCATTTTCAATTAAACCTTTTGAAACAAATCTACTGTTAAAATCCTTTTCAATTCTTTCTTTCTGATTTACCCTTTGATTTGCATTCAAATTATATTTACTATTAGATTTAATCTCATTCAAATTAACCAACTTTTCATTTCCATACAAAGTTTGTTTACAATCAGATTGTAAAACTTTTACATTCTTATTTTTCAAATTTTCTCTCTCATTTTCTCCTTCACTATCACTCTCCCATTCTTCAACCAACCCATCCACCTTCAATTTATCTGCACAAAAGTTTTCAGTTGATTGTTTAGATTTGGGTACTATGATAGAATCAACAGATAAATTTACTTTGACTGAAGGTTTTAAGTCTTGAGATGTAGAGAAACCAATCCCATAGACCATATCAGAACCACAAATGTTATCAGATGAAGGTAAACATGAATAATCATGATTAATTGGAGGAGCAATGTTAGAAAACCCAACACCACATTTTCCTCCTTTAATCTTCTGAGTCATTTGTGACTTGATTATCCTTCAACCATTGTTGATGAAAGTTCAAATTTCTCAACAGTTTATTTAGCCGTGGCTAACTCACTATTAAGTCTATTAATTTCTAAAGCGAGTTCATTATTTCTATTTGTCAAGTCATTATTGGTACATTCTTTATCATGAAGATTTAATTTTAAATTATATATTGTTTTGTTTAAACCTTCAAGTTTTTCTTTAAAAATCTTTTCATTTGACTTGTGTTTGCAAGCTTGATACTGAAGTTTTTCAACTTCCATTATCAGGCTCTCATTGTGAACTCTATACCTTTGAACTTTCTCAACACAAGAATTTGTGCATAGATCATCATATACCCTTGGTTCTGAGCTTTCTCCTTCAGGCTCTTCATTCTTTTTCACCATGAATGCTTTCATAGCCTCAACTGGTTCTTCTTTTTCTTCATTGTCAGCTTCCTTCTTACATTCAACTTCTTCCTTCTCTTCCTCAACTTCTTCCTTCTCAGCAAAAACTCCATCCAAGAGATCATCAGATATAAACTCGGCAAACAGATTCTCAATTTTCTCTGGCATAAGATGCTTCAAATTTTGTGTTGATGAAGACATGTTGATCAGAAAATCGAAAATCAGACTTTTCGTGTGAGAGAAACAATTGTGCGAAAACTGTTTTCGCGCGGCCAACCTTTTCGCGCGAGAATGTTGATTCGTGCGAAATTTCCAATTTACCTTTTCACGCGAAATAGCATAAAAAGGTGAAATAACTGTCTGAGCGAAAACACAGTTTTTCGCACGCGAAAACTCTCAGTTTCAAGCGAAAATAGTCAATTTCGTGCAGAATCGAATCTCCAACAGTTCGTTCAAGCGAGAACCACCTCCAAATCAATGAATATGTCTGATTGAACCCATTTTAGTCCAAATTTAATGAATTTAGTTCAATTTTATGTATAATTTTGATTAAAATTCAACTAAAGTCCACTAATTCAGTTCAAATCGGTCCAAATCAGTCCAAATCCTCCAAAATCGAGCAGAATAACATCTCCATATCAGAATCGAAAGTGATCAATGATGAATTTCTTCAAATACGAGTAAAACACAATCCAAATCTCTTCCAAATCGTGGTTCTAGAGCCTAATGCTCTGATACCAATTGTAAAACCTTGAAATTCTCCCAGAAATCAATAACACACGATCTCAATCACGTGAATGCGGAATGTAAACATGATTGGATAGAAAAGAAGATTGAATTGAACACGAAATGCTTCTTTGATTGAATCAAACAACCTATGAAAGGTCTTGTGCGATTTCGCACAGTACAGAATGATAAATGAACGAAAAGCTTGATTACAAAACGAAAACTAAGCTATTTATACTAAACATCAAGTTCTCGCGTGAAAGACTTTTCGCGCGGCTTCCTTTCGCGCGGGACATACTTTCGCGTGGAAGCTTCTTCGCGTGGAAACAGCTTGTTCTCGCGTGACAGCTTCAACTCGCGTGGAACAGGCTTTCGCACATGCTGTTTTCAGACTTCGTCTTCGTTCAATCTTCAAATGTTTTGCCGAGCCTTGATTAGTCTTCTACAATTATTTCTAATTTTGAAAACTTATGTATAAGATGTAATCTCGAATATTATGAATAAATGCATGTCCTACTTTATTAATTTAAGTGTGTATGTTTATTATTTACTTTGCTATAATTAATGCACTCTGATCAAACTAGTCACACCCGAACCGCATTTCACGCTTCCGCCAGGATGTGACAGGTTGGTATCAGAGCCATTGGTTATAGGGAATTAGATATTTTGTAAATATCTAGACTATAACCATAAGCTCAGAATATACTTAAAAATTATTTTCTATAATATAATTTTATGATTTTATGAGAACTATGTGAATTATGTGAAATTCTGTGATTCTATGATTTCATGTTTAGATTCTAATTACAATGATACTTGACTAACCATTTTGTGAAACATTATAAAGAAACTTGTGCAGTTATGAATTCAGATAGTTACCACTATAAGACCGATCCTTCCGAATGTCCAGACCATAGCAACTCTAAGGAAATAACTCCTGAACCAGAACCCCAACAAGTTATGGAAATCTCTCAACTGGAAAAAGAATCAAAATTTTTTGTTCGACGTGCCCCGGTACAGGTTGGAGGATATACAATTAAGACTCCTAGGAAAAAGATAAAACGTGGGAGCAAGTTTAGAACTAAGCAAGCTGAGGACATAGAAATGCAGCATTCTAATTCTTCTGAAAGTAAGGATAAAGTAACTAAGAGACAAGAGTTGGATCAAGTGAAAACAGCTCGGCAAACTCTTAGGAAACTTAAGAAAATACAGCTAGGAATCTGGAAAATCCAGAAGGACATCAAGAAACTCAAAACACCCAAAAAGAATATCTTCACAATGATATGGAAATGGATTCACGGGAACTAGAAGACTATAGTCTAACCTATCTATAATAAGAGCTTAAATAATCTATGTACTTTTGTGTTAAAATATTTATTTGATATGTGTTAAATGATTTTGTGTTATAATATTTATTTATGAAACTAATGTTATAATTCACTATAGTGAATCATGCTGCCAAAAAGAAACACTCAGCCTGTCCGAAGAACAGCTCGAGTAGAAGGACCCAGAACCTGACTTGGGGAAGAAACACCCGTGAACACTGACACAAATGAGAATGACAGGATCTCTCAAATAGTAGCAACAAATAGAAGCTACCTTACCTACCTTGATAACCTAACTCTAACAAAATCTAAATTTTGGAACCACCTCAAACCCACCGGAAGGAACTGAAAATATTAAGACAAATGGGCAACAGGAAGAAGAAATCCTGAATGGAGTCTCAAAAGGTTGTTCTTAGAAGACCTTCATGTCCTGCAGACCCCGGGAATTCGATGGAAAAGGAGGAGCTGTACAAGCCTTGAGATGGCTAGATGAAATAGAAGGAGTTTTGGAAATCAGTAACTGTGCTGAAAATTTCAAAACACTGTTTGCCTCACATTTACTAAAAGGAGAGGCACAATCCTGGTGAAAAATGAAGGTACACACTAGAGGTAGGAATGTTATGAATAAAATAAGTTGGGAAGAATTCCGAAAGCTAGTAATAGAAAAATACTGCCCTTATAATGAAATAGAAAAACTAGAAGTTGATTTTTTAGCACTAGAAATGAAAGGAGCTGCACACCGGGAATATACTGATAGGTATAATGAACTGTCTAGATTAGTACCACATCTGATAAACCCGGAATCAAAAAGGATAGGGAGGTATATTTGGGGATTAGTACCACAAATAAGAGGATTAGTGAAATCTGCAAGAACCAAAACCTTCCAAGAAGCAGTAATCCTGTCAGGAAGTCTGACAGATGAGATGATCATAAATGGATCATTAAGCCATCCACGGGTAGGAGAGAAAAGGAAGTTGAATGATAACCACTCAGGAAGGAGATTTGGAGAAAACCACCAGAAAAGAATAACCCGACCTCCACCAAGAACTTTCCTAGGAACAGCCCAGGGAAAAAGGATGGATAAACAACCACAGTGTAATATCTGCCAAAGGTATCATACAGGGAACTGTATGACAGTGGTTTGTTACAACTGCAAAAAGAAAGGGCATATCTCTTGAGACTGCAAAAACCCTACCAACCCTAAAACAGTCTTCTTTTAGTGTGGAAGTGAAAATCATTTTCGTAATGAGTGTCCACAACGAAAAGGCAAGGCTCCAATTAATCAGAACAACCCCCGTGGAAGAGCTTTTATGATACAAGCCGATGAAGCTCGCCATGAACCGAAAGTGGTAACGGGTACGTTCCTTATCAATAACCAGTACGCCAAAGTATTATTTGATACAGGAGTAACTCGTTGTTTTGTTTCAAATATTTTTAGATCATCACTTAGTTTAATATGTGAGAAATTAAGTGATAACTACATGATAGAATTAGCGGATGGTAAAGTGATAGAAGCTGATGAAATCATTCCTGACTGCATTTTGAATTTAGATGAATATTGTTTTGAGATAAATCTGATTCCTATTAAATTAGAAGGATTTGATGTTATAGTAGGAATGGATTGGTTGAGTAAAAATCATACTGAAATCATTTGTGATAAGAAAATGATAAAAATTCCTTTGATTAAGGAAGACAAAAATCACTGTATATATGGTGATAGACCAAATGATATTGTAAAATTGATTTCCTGTGAAAAAACATAAAAATGCTTAAATAAGAAATGTTTAGCTTTCTTAGCTCACATAATTGATATGAAACTTGATAAGGGAAATTTGGAAAGTGTTCCTGTTATAAATGAATACCCTGATGTTTTCCTGATGAATTACCTGGATTACCACCCCTCGTCAAGTAGAGTTTAAAATAGAATTAATACCAGGAACAAGCCCCTATTGCTAAAGCACCCTATCGTTTAGCACCAACTGAAATGAAGGAAATCATGACTCAATTACAAGAATTTAGATAAGGGATTTATACGTCCTAGTGTATCACCTTGGGGAGCACCAGTTCTGTTTGTCAAAAAGAAAGATGGAACTTTTAGGATGTGTATCGATTATAGAGAACTCAATAAGGTTACTATAAAGAATAGATATCCTCTCCCTAGGATTGATGATTTATTTGATCAGTTACAAAGATCTAGCTATTTCTCAAAAATAGATTTAAGATCTGGATATCATCAATTAAGAGTACATGATGACGATGTTTCTAAAATTGCATTTAGAACCGGTCACAACCACGCGCGATCTGACCACCTTCGCCGCTGCTGCTTCTGTTCCGTCACTACTACTACCAAGATTTTTAGATCTGGTGCATTTTTTTGTTTTTTTATATTTTTTGTTTTATAAATATAAATGCTTTAGATTGTGCTTAGTTGTTAAAATTATATTAGTTTGATTAGTGTTAGAAATGGTTAACTTTTGAGATTAGTTAGTTAGTGTTAGATTGTGCTTGTATTAGAAATTATTTAGGTATTTTATTAAATACAAATTAGTTGTATTAGAAATTGACAAATTATTTGTATGATTACCGTTAGAATTGGTTAACTTTTGAAATTAGTTGGTTAGTGTTAGATTGTGCTTGTATTAGAAATTATTTAGGTATTTTATTAAAGACAAATTAGTTGCTTTTTTTTAAGTGACGGACACAGAAAAGCCTCATCATCAAACAAAGCAAACCGACAACAATAACAATACATTAATCATGGGGGACTGCCCCGTATAGTAGTTTTTGTTACAAGAAGGTAATGCTTTAATTATTTTTATGGGTATTGTATACAAGTATTTATTTAATATATAATATACTTTTAAATTTTAATCAGAATAAGAGCAGACTTGAGGCATTTCAGAATGCTTATACAAGTAAAGCTGGGGCCTTTGATATGGAGATAGCTGAGCAACAATATGTAAGTTTTATATAAAGTAGGGGTTTAAAATATAAAAGATGCAGCCTTATATATATATATATATATATATATATATATATATATATATATATATATATATATATATATATATAAAGGCTCCATCATATATATATATATATATATATATATATATATATATATTAGATTATTTTTTGTTAATTAATATAGAATCAACTCAAAGGACGGTTTGATGAGCTAAGTCAATCCCAAAACGAAGAAAATTATTCATCACTGAACGAGGTCGAAGTTTTTGAGTCGGTGTTGGGAGAACGCCGCTGTAATATTAGAGGGATTGGACGTAAACCGTCTTCATCTGCAGGGTCGACTTCATTTGTCCATGAGCAGGAACAAACGCCTCAAACACTTTCAGAGGTATTAAAGTTATATAAGTTTTATCTACTTAAACTTGAAGGTGTTTAGTGTATCACTATTGGTTTATCTTAAATAGGTCAAATGGATAAATTTAAGTTGAATTATGTACATTTTGGTTGAAATGGGTTAAAATGATACAAACACACTTGATATAGTTAAAAACACGCTAATTTGAGTTAAAACGGGTCAAAATGGGTAAATTTAAGTTGAATTATGTATATCTGGTTGAAATGGATAAAAATGATACAAACACACTTGATATAGTAAAAATCACGCTAATTTGAGTTAAAAGGGTCAAAATGGGTAAATTTAAGTTGAATTATGTACATTTGGTTGAAACGGATCAAAATGATACAAACACACTTGATATAGTAAAAACCGCGCTAATTTGAGTTAAAATGGGTCAAAATGGGTAAATTTAAGTTGAATTATGTACATTTGGTTGAAATGGATCAAAATGATAGAAGAACACATTATATACTTAAAGTTGTATGTCTGATTTTATAATTTATACTTTGTCAAAATACAATAACTTATAATGTATGTTTTGTTTTATAGGCTCAAATCGCAATTTTATTTCAAAATGCAAACTTTATGTCGTAAATTACGCAACTTATTGCCTCTCAAAAAGGTACACAACAAGCTGATGAAGATGATGATTCGGACGAGGACGATGAATAGGATAGCGGTTAAGTAGTTTAAGTTTATTTTAACGGCATTTGAAGCTGAAGTTAAACAATATATTTAGCATAACATATTTAGTTAAACCTTGTATTGTACTTCTTAATACTATTTGTATGTTTATGTTATTTGTGTTGTTGGGAAATCTGGGTTTATTTTTACACAGGTTTATTCGTTTATAAAATGGAAAATTAAAAAAATAATAAAAAAATTTAAAAAGAAAAATGAACTATTAACGGCGACGATTGTCGCCGCTAAAAGTATCATTAGCGGCGACGACTTTAGCGACGACTCTTCAGCGGCGACAAGGTTTCCATTAGCGGCGAGTCATTAACGGTGACTATTTAGCGGCGACATGTCGCCGCTAATACTAATAGCGGCGAAAATGGCTACTAATAACGGCGACAGTTGTCGCCGCTAATAGTCTTCTTCCTTGTAGTGATAATTCATTTAGGTGGAAAAACAAATGTCATCTAATCCAAAAGTACCAATATGTGTTGTATGGTGACCCTCCCTCACTACTTGAAAACTATGTTTCACAGATAGACAAATTTCATTAGAAATCTACCAGCGATAGTAATTACCGATGAGATTTCGTCGGTGATGCTCTGTTACTACTAAAAATGTTTTTTAATTTTCTTTTGGATTCCTTCGGCAATCATGTCCCTCGATAACTTGATTTTAATTATTTCAGTTTCTCTATGATCCGTCAGAAATTACCATTAGATTTTCTAGTTGGTGATTGATACTCAATTTTTCTAGTAGAGCCTAAAGGTTGAAGGTTCATATCTCATCATAAACAAGTGTTGTATATTTAAGTGCATGTATAAAGTGATTGTGATCACATTGTCTTTCAAAAAGTTTAGGAAGAAAAATATCAATTAGGGTTTAGACCATAAGTGTTCATTATATTAATCATAAACACATCTTAATTTATGGAACTAATGTTATTTTAATACTAATATATCCTGTTCATGATATAAAAAAAGGGTTCACACAACAGTTTGTGTGCTAGTGATCGAGCGTGCTTGTATTTTGAGGTGCAGATCAATATAGGAATAATTAAATGAGCAAGTGTTCACAGATAGATTAAAAAAACATTCAATTCCAACCCGAATTGAGTTGAATGATCGGTTGGAGAAATATTATTACGTAGGGCAGAATTAAATAATCCTCAATTATGAAGCAATCCAATAATTTTTTATAGACTTGATGTATATATGTATGTCTTTTGGTGACAATTACTTTAGGCTTTGAAATATTTTTAAAAACTTTTTGATTCTTTTATCTCTATAGGAGAAAATGGCATGGATTATTTGCTAGCACATGTCATAGTCACCAAATTGGAATATTTTAGCTAGGTATTTATAATCTCTTTGTTTTAAATTATGTGAACAAAACTACTTTGAAATGTTTGATTAAATGATATGAAGTAAAGAGATTTTATCAAGTTAAAATTTGAAATTTAATATAAAGATGATTTTCTTTTAAAGATAAGAAGTAGAGAGACCTAGTACATGTGACATGCTATGAATTAAAAATAGATGAAGGATATAGTGCGTTCAAAGTTTTTGAGATATAATCAACAGACTCCACAATTTGCAGTTGGATACAAACAAATTTGTTAATTATTAAATTATATTAATTTATTAATTTTTTAAACTAGGATTGGATCCCCGCACGTTACCGCGGGGATCTTTTTGTAGCGTTGTGTAAACCATATTAGTACAAAAGAGTAAGAAATCTAAACATGTTTTTTATGTAGAAATCCCGTAACTGTTCTAAATATAAAAGTACATCGATATCATTTGTCAAACGACGACTATTAAAGAAAATGATCTGGTTAGATATATATTTAAATTATGTGATAGACTAACCAACAGTTATACGTCGTAACGATTTATTCTTTTCAAAAGTTATAGAAAGAAAAATAAAATACTTGTAAAAAGATTATAAAGATTAACTTTTTTTAAAAAAAAAAGCTTTCATATAGTTATTGTAGTTTGGTAACGATATTCTTTTCAAAAGTTATAAAAAAAAACAAAATATTTTTAAAAAGATTATAAAGATAATTTTTTTTCAAAAAAAAAGCTTTCATATAGTTATTGTGTTTTTTAGTATATTTATATTAATTTGTGTACTTAAATATTTATAAAAGATTTATCAACTAAATATTATTAATAAAATCCACACCAACATATATATAATATATAATATATAAAAAATAATAAAAAGATTATAAAGATTATTTTTTTTCAAAAAAAAAAACTTTCATATAGTTATTATAGTTTTTTAGTATATTTATATTAATGTGTGTACTTAAATATTTGTAAAAAGATTTATCAACTAAATATTATTAATAAAATCCACACCAACATATATATATATATAAAAAAAAATAAAAAAACACATCCACACCAACATATAAATAATATATAATATATAATATACAAAAAAAATCAAAAAACCCCACCCCACCGACATAAGGGAATAATTAGTAATAGAATAAGTGGTAGTAAGGATATGGTTAATTATATTACTTTTAAAATGTAAATTCATAACAAGGTATTTATATTTTAATTATGATATTATTTATTTTTAATAGATGTTGCATTGGGTTTGTTTGGTTTTGTAAAACCTTGAAATCTCCCAAGAAACAGTTAACACACGATCTCAATCACGTGAATGCGGAATGTAAACATGATTGGATATAAAGAAGAATCGAATTGATCTCAAAAAGATATTGTATTGAACAAAATCAACCTAGAACAGGTCTTGTGCAATTTCGCACAGTACAGAGATGAATAATGAACAAAAACTTAATTACAAAACGAAAATTAAGCTATTTATACTAAACACTAAGGTTCTCGCGCGACAGGCTTGTCGCGCGGCTAAGCCTTTCGCGTGGAAGTCGTCTTCGCGTGGAAGCTTCTTCTCGCGTGACAGCTACATCTCGCGTGGATCAGGCTTTCGCACAAGCTGTTTTGCCGAGCCTTGATTAGTCTTCTACAATCTCCCCTTAGGCTCGATGAAACATAATCAATCAAAATCAACGTTTGCCTTCTTGTACGATCCTGAATAAGCATACCATTTATTCCTAAGGATTCGGTCAATCATCCACACATACTGGCAAGATAGAAAATAAACTGACTCATCAGCTGAAATGAGGCAATGTAAGAGCTTGATTAAGTCGTCTTTGCCAACTTTATCAAGTCAGCTGGATCAATGATTCTAAAAGATCTGTCAGTACATCTGATCACAGCATGACCGGAATCCTTCTCACATCTCCATGAAAGTAATTGCTTCAGAGAATTGGGAGGAACTGGAGCATGCACTGGAACTTTTCTGATGAATTTTGGGTGTTGATAGACTCTTATTTTCATTGGAGCTTTAGTCTTTTCATCTATTCTTGTAGAGTCATCAATCACCTTCGATTTGGCAGTTTTAAAGTCTTTGAAGTTTGTTCGCATCTCCCTTCGTATCATTGATCTCATCAATTCAGCTTCACTGTGGTTTCTTTCATTGAAAAACGGAGCTTTGCCCATAGAGTAGAGATCAGCAGCACGTAGAGTATGAAAGTCTTGTGTGCTCTTCAAATAATCGATTTATCCATTCTTTCTTTTTATCACAAAAAACCTTTTCTCTTCATCATATCCCCAACTAATCACATGAGACATTTCACCATACTTCTGCTTTGGCTTTGAAATAAACAGAAAATGAGCTTCAGTAGGTGGTGGTGGTGCTTTGAACATCAGACCTCCTCTAGTGTATAATGCAATTTGACCTGTAGAATCTTTCTTGGTTGAATCAGTAGGAGTTGAACCACTCACAGTCTCATAGGGATTTCTCCTTATCAAGATTAATATCTTTGAATAACTCTTGAAGGTTGTTCCCAAATATATCAGTATATTCATTCTGCTCTTCCAAATCTTCAAACATATCAAATTCTTCTTCGACAACTCCTGATGAAGATTGTTGAAAAGAATACAATTCCTTTTCATACAAACTTTCAGTAGCAGGGTCAAGTGGATCATAACCTTCCGGATCACTAACACTTGGTCGATTGACGTTATCAGTGTTAGTATCACCAGTTGGACTCGAAGATAATCCTGCAGCATCACCTCCATTATCATCATTACCTCCTTTATCATTACCACCATCATTTCCACCATCATCTCCACCATCATTATCATCATCATTGTCATCATCATCCTCATCATCATCATCATCCTCATTATCATCTGAATCCGCATAATCAATCAACTCTTCATCCTCTTCTTTATTAACAACAGGCAAAGAAATCATATGTTCTGGCTCAACGAAAGCTGTAGAAGTGAAAGCTTCAGTGATAGGTACTTCAGATGAAATTGGAACATTTCAGTCGTACTAACACTTGGCTGTTCAGTAGAAGTTTGAGCTTCGTTGACCGTTTCTCTTTCTTCAACATTTTCAGCAGGAGATGGGCTTGGAGAGCGCCTACTAGACTCACCAATCACTGTAGTAGACCTTATGACTGGTGGTTGATGTAAATAAGTCTGAGATATAAATTCTCTAAGCTCATTCAGTTGTCTCTCCAACCCTGAAGTATAATCAAACATGCTCTTCATCTGTTGTTCAAGAGAGACTATTCTTGTATCTTTAATGGCTGAATCGAGATGAATCATGTTAATTAGATTTGTCTTTTCTTCATTACCTTTCTTTAATTCAGCAATCAATTTCACATTCTTAAAACTTTCTTTCTCCAAGTTCTTTACTCTTTCTTCTAAAGTAATCAAACGAGGAGTACTTGTTGATTCCCTCTCCCTTGAAAATCTGGAGGAGTATTCAAGAACGAATCAACATCAAACTCTAAGTTTTCTTGCCTTGGAGGTGTAGAAAAACCAAACTCAGAAATATTAGCTGCTCCAAAAACAGGAACTGTTTCTGTCTCAGGAGCAGAAGAAGTCACATTAGCAGTCTGATCTTGCTCAGTCTCAATGATAACCACATGTGTTCGTGGTCTCCTGGGAACAATACCTCGACCTCTTTTTCTCGCTGGAAAATCTCTCATTTTTTCCATACGTTTTCTCCTTGATGAAGTACTAGGAGAATCCTCCGGGACATAATCTGTATCCCTGTCTTCATCATTAGGTCTTGAAGAGGTTGGAGTAGATGGGTTTGATCTGTTTGGATCACATAGGGAACATTCCCTATTTGATCACTAGCCGTCTCTGAACTGGAAGCTAAATGAATAATTCCTTCCGTTCTTCCTTCATTCACAGGCTCATCTTCAAATAACTTTTCAATCTCCTCATCTAATTATCTCTAGCACCAGACGTAGAAGTGCCAGTCTGTGCTTCATTAGTATGAGCACCTTCTCCAAACTCATCAATATCTTCTTCAATCTCAGAAAATTTTCCAATCTTAGCAAAACTTTCACCAGAGCATTTGTTTCCTCTGGCTCCAGTAAGATGTGTGAAAATCTCCTTCTTTATCGTCTGTACAACATATTTTGGAGATCTCTGAGTGGCAAGCTCAGGATAAACATCATTGATCACCAACTGGACAAACCTTGGGTACATAATAAACTTTTTCCTGGATTGGCTGTGGCGTTCTTTACCATCTCCTGGAAGATAACTCCAGATATACTGAAAGGTAAATCATCTACCAGAGATACTAATAATGAGCCAAAAACAGCACTCAAGCTATCCATCCTAGCTTTAAGATTGCTCAAACAATGAATCACCATATGAAATAGATATTTCCAGTACGGTGGTAGCCACTTCTTTTCTAGACTGGGATATCTGTACTCGTATCCTATACGAGTCAGACAGTTAATCACAGTATCATCATCTAGTCATGTAGGTGCACCCTCTTGATTATCAAACAGAAGAACTCGGTTCAGTATAGACAGAGAAACTGTCTCTCTTTTGTCCTTGACAGTAGCAGTGATAACTTGATTTCCCGCTTGGTCTTTTTCTAGAGCAGCAGTGCTCCAGAAAGAATCTATCAGCTCAGAATATATGGCGGGGTCAGCAGATATAGCATACACAATACGAGAATTCTTCAGTCCTTCAATCATAGATGTAAACAGTTCCTTTCCTTCTGGAACATCATCTAAGTAAGCAACACAATTATGATTTTTATTGAAAATCATTTGTGCCATCTGCATTGTCACACAAACTCAAGATTAGAACACTTTGAATATAACTTAATTATGCCAAAGAGAAACATTCTACACTTAGTGAATTTTCAGCAACAGAACTCTCATTCGCTCGAATTTGAAACTTAGAATTGTTAGCAATTAAGTTTTAATAATCAAGACTAAGTACATGCTATGAATTCATTTGTGAGAAATTGAATGTCAACACTTAGAAAAATTTTGCTGAATAATTTCTGTCGCGCAAAAGCACCCATATTATGCGAAAAATTCCTTTTGTGCAGTTATGCTCATCATGCGACAAATTTTTATCATGCGAAAACATTTTCATGCGACAATTCATTTCGAGCGAAAATGAATACGCGACAGTCAAAACCTATGCGACAACTGGATTCAAGCGAAAAATTGTATTTCACGTGAAATCAAGGCTCAAGTGAGAACCATTTTCACGCGAAAACCCCATTTCGCGTCTATTCAGGTTCTTGTGCGATTCGCAAAACCCATATTTCAAATTAACAGTTCAAAAATCGATTTTAATCCATAAAATCCAATCCATCACCGTCGCCTAAGTTTATTATGTTGATTTCATCTTTCAATTTTAACATTTTAAGGTTATTTATTTGATTTTATTTCAAAGTTGTTAAGGTCCCCTTAGCATTGCATCGCTACAGTAACCATAACATTCATATTTTACCCTTGAATCACTCACATATGATAAACAATCAACACACAAGTAGAGACACAAGATGAAGTCAGAAATCACTATTTTTAATCTGTGGGAAAATTTCTTTCGGATGACACTTAGAAGTGAAAAATATCTTCGCCCGAAATGACACAGATATTTATAGCCCCTTAGAGTCACGCGACAATATGTTTCGCGCGGTTAGCATTTTCGCACGACTCTTAACACTTAGAAAAAATTTCAGAATTTTCAATTTTTCAAAACAAATTTTTATTTATTTTTCAATCTTTCAATCCTTTTATTCTCAATTAATTATGTCAATATAAAGTTTTATTTACCAAGTGATCAACTAATTTAATGAATCTTCAATTTTCAAAATTTATTTGTTATTTATTTGTCTTAAAAATAAAACAACACAAAATTAAAATGAAAAACACTTACACACAAAATAACAAAATAATGAAAACAATTAAAGAATCAAGATCGGATTTGTAAGTTTTGTAAGAATTTTCATAATAAGATCATATAGTTCTTTATCAAGTTAAGACTCTGTCCGGCTTTATTTAAAGCAACTGGTTAAGTTGATTGTTAATATCTTTTATCCCTTTAAACTTATACTACAGATTTTACTCAGAAACATAATGAGTGATATATATCGTGTTTCATGTTGATTTTATATAAGTTAGTGGATCCCACAATCAGAACTTCTGTAAAATAATTATTATCCTTCAAGACAATGTCGAGATTTCAAGTCACCCCAATTTGACTTAAACCATGCATTGTTGATCAGTGATACCATTTATTAATTCCTAAAATATAACTATTTGAGCATAACTAACCTGAGAAATATCTCTTAACCCGGAATATTAACAAGTTTAAGGACTTACTGACAGCCATCCGGACTTACGTCTGCCCTCTCAAGATGTTTAGGACTTACAAGCCATCCGGACTTACATGCCCCATCTATCGATTTTGCCTTCCATGGTTAGAAAATATTCTCAAAATAGAAATATATACCATATAGTATGTATGTCTTTTAGACATATCTTTTGATTTGTTGTGCTTCTTAGCATCTTATATCCTATATGGCTTTTTTGGCATCTTTTTGCTCAATTATTTGCTTTTTGTGTTTTCTTTCTTTTTGTCTTTTTGTATTTTTATCTTTATATATATATATAGTCATGATAATCACTGAATCAAACACATACAGGCTTGAGTATGACAAGATTATATCTCTCAGTCTGTGTTAGAACATTTTTGGCACAGAATCTGGATATATTCCCCACTAATTCATCTCTTTAATTCAAGTGTAATCACTCAATTATGATCTTTCATTTCTGAAAGCAAAGCCTATCGGCACATCAAACATAATCCAAGTCTATTCGTATTTAAGCCTTTGAAAGTACTCAGACTCTTTTAGAACTTTGTAATATTATTTCTCATTTAAGTATGAAAATTTCTTCTTTTTATTTTTCAATCCTTTGATCTTAACTCCTCCTAAGACCAAAAATATTTTTCAGAACTTGGTTTTCTAATTTTCTCCCCCTAAAATTGTGATTGTTCTTTGAAGAAAAAGAAACACTTGCAATTTTATTTTTATTAAAAATGAAAAATCTTTTTGTGAAGATTCATTAAACCAATTTATCCAAAGTTAATCATTCCCAATGATTGCACAAGGAAATCAAATCGAGAATGATCAAACGCCTTGGTAAATAAATCAGCAATGTTTTCAGTTGACGGCACTTGTCTTAAATGAATAAGTTTGCGATCAAAACAGTCGCGGATAAAATGGATGCGGATGTCAATGTGTTTAGTTTTGGAGTGTTGAATGGGATTTTTCACGATGTTCAGAACTGCCGTGTTATCACACCAAATGGGTGTGTCATAAATGTTGAGGCCATAATCGAGAAGTTGTTGTTGAATCCAGACAAGCTGGGAACAACAGCTCGATGCAGCCACATATTCAGCTTCGGCAGTGGATGTGGATACAGTGTTTTGCTTTTTACACTGCCAAGAAATGAGTCGGTTGCCCAAGAATTGACATCCTCCTGTGGTCGATTTCCTGTCTAAATTACAACCACCATAATCACTGTCAGTATAAGCAAATAAATTGAAATCGGAATTTCGAGGATACCAAAGACCAATTTTGGGTTGACCTTTGAGATACTTGAAAATCCGCTTGACAGCTTTCATGTGTGATTCCTTTGGATCACTCTGATAGCGGGCACACTGACAAACAGGGAACATGATATCCGGCCTGCTTGCAGTGAGATACATTAGGGAACCAATCATTGATCTATACAGATGTTGATCAACTGATTCTCCTAATGGATCTGGAGTAAGAGTAGGACGAGAAGCCATTGGAGTTGGAGCTACTTTGGAATCTTGAAACTTGTATTTCTCAAGAATAGTCTGAACATACTTTTCTTGATGGTTGAGAATACCAGTCTCAGATTGAGTAACTTGAATACCCATGAAAAAGGAAATTTCTCCAAGGGAACTCATCTCAAATTTCTTCTTCATGACTGCTTCAAACTCCGTGCACATACTATCATTGGTAGAACCAAAAATGATATCATCGACATATATTTGAACCAGAATGATATCATCGCCTGATTTACGAATGAATAAGGTTTGATCAATTGCGCCTCGTGAATAACCATTTGCAAGCAAATGTTCAGTCAGAGTTGCATACCAAGCACGAGGTGCTTGATGTAGACCATATAATGCCTTATCCAACTTGTAAACATAATCAGGATAATCTGGGTCTTCAAATCCTGGAGGCTGACAAACATAGGTTTCTTCCTTCATTTCTCTGTATAAAATGCAGTTTTAACATCCATCTAATACACCTTGATGTTCATGTATGAAGCAAAGGCTAAGAATATGCGTATTGCTTGCAACTGGAGCATACACTTCTTCATAATCCAATCCTTCAACTTGATAGAATCCCTGCACAACAAGACGTGCTTTATTCCGAACTATAACACCTTTTTCATCCGTCTTGTTTTGAAATATCCACTTTGTTCAAATCGGAAGCTTATCCTTTGGAAGTTCAACAAGATGCCAAACATTCAGCTTCTTAATATGCATCAACTCATCTTGCATTGCTTCTATCCAACTGTTTTCCTTGAGTGCCATTTCCACATTCTTGGGCACTGATTGTGATAGAAAGCAAGCATATAGGCAAGTGTTAATTGCTCCTGATCGACTTCTGGTAATTACACCCTCATGTAATGGACCAATGATTGCATCAGTTGGATGAGTTTTATGTATTCTTAATTGAGAAATATCATCTGCAACCATTCCATCTTCCAAATTAGTAATGTGTTCAATATTATCAAGAACTTCTTCAGATTGTCGAGATTGATACACAATATTTTCTTCAAGTGTGTCATCTGAAACAGGATTTTCAGAGGCAGTAGACACATTTGGAGATTCTTCAAATGGAACTTGAATGACTTCTATTGGTGTATGTATAGTTTCTGAAGAAGATGAAGATAATGGAGAACTCAACGATTCTTCCAGCTCTTGATTAGGAATATGTTCTGAAGGAACATCTAATGACTCAGAACATTCAGATACTTGTACAGAAGCTGTAGGAATATCTTTGGATGATGAAGCAATAGCAGAATCATCAGATATCAAAGATGGAAGTTCCTCAATAATTTTATTTTCCAAGGAGATTGCTTGAGAATTAGAATTTGCAGATGAAGGTTTAGAAATTTTAAAATTTATGAACAAAGATTCATAATCATAAACCCATGAAGGAGCTGAACCGGCATCAGTTATGTTAAGCTCGTGCCAATCAATGTTAAATGACTCAATTATTTGTCTAGTTCTTTTATTATAAACTCGATATGCAACCTTATTAGCAGCATATCCCACAAAGTAACATTCATCAGCCTTTTCAGAAAATTTTGAAGGTGATTCAGTTGTATGCAACAAAGTGCAACAACAACCAAAGGCTTTAAAATATTTAACTTTGGGTTTGTGTTTATAAAATATTTCATATGGAGTCTTATTTAATCTTTTGTTGACTAAAACACGATTCTGAACATAACATGCAATATTTATTGCTTCAGCCCAAAAGAACAAAGGTAATTTGGCAGCAGAGATCATTGTTCTAGCAGCTTCAATCAATGTTCTATTCCTTCTTTCTGCAACCCCATTCTGTTGTGGAGTGCCAGCAGCACTGAATTGTCTAGCAATTCCCTTGATTTCACAAAACTCATTCAGAGTTTGATTGCAAAACTCTGTTCCATTGTCACTTTGGATGCATTTTACCTTTTTCTCTGTCTGATTCTCCACCAAAGTAATGAACTTGATCAAAAGGTGTGGAGTTTCATCCTTAGATGCTAAGAAAAACACCCAAGTAAATCTAGAAAAGTCATCAGTAACAACCAGACAGTAAGATCTTCGACCCAAACTTAAAACACTCACTGGACCAAAAAGATCCATGTGTAAGAGTTGTAAGATTGATTTGACTGAGTTGTGTGCAATTGGTTTGTGAGGAAGTTTATGTTGTTTACCCTTTGAACATGACAAACAATGTTCATTTAATTGAAATTCTTTTTCAGGTAAACCAATGACATGATTTCCACGTACAAGTTTATTCATGTTTTTAAGATTGACATGTCCTAACCGACGATGCCATAACATGGAATCATTCTTCGAGGCTTTGGTTAATAAGCAAGAAGCTGTTACCAAAGAATTAGAACAATGCATATCAAGAAGATATGTGTCATTGTCTCTCGGAGTCCTCATCAAAATCCATTCATCTGGAACAACAAAACCCGGTTTTAAGATTAAGCATTCTTTATTAGTAAAGTGTGTAGAATATTGTTTGTCACAGATTTGAGACACACTTAACAGGTTATGTTTTAATTCCTCAACAAAATTAACATTTTCAAAACTAAGGACACCATTAGTAACTGTACTACGCTTGGTTATACGTCCTCCTTTGTCTCCTGCAAAAATCACTCTTCCACCATTATATGACTGAACATCTTGAAATAATGATAAATTCCCAGTCATGTGTCTTGAACAACCGCTATCTACTTGCCAAAGGCTTTCAATTTTATTTTGCGGTTGTCCCTGCATAAGTAACAAAATTACTTAGCTTTTGGTACCCAAGTCAAGCATGACTTGAGCACATTATGTGTTGTAGCAAGACAAAATGATTTAAGATTATTATATTTGTTTAGCACATTAGTCTTTTCATTTACATTTTTCACATTGATATTTTCTTTTAAATCATTATTCAAACTCTTATTTTTTTGACATTAAAATCATTAGCAACTTTTGATTTCGTATGATTTGAAAATTTTCCACGAGTGAAAAACAATTTTCTATTATGAGCAATAGAATTATGAAATCTTTGTTTGCTTAATGATTTTTGTCGAAAAGGACAATTGTTTGCCAAATGATTTATGTTTCCACACTGATAACATTTTCTTTGTTATGTGTGGAAAACAAACTGTGGATGACAATTATGAAAATTGTCATAAAAACCAAAGTCAATTGACTTTTTGGTTTAACATTCTGCACAGTCTCTCGAATCTTTGCCTCATATGATAATTGCTTGTTCATCTTTTACAGATTCGAGGAAATTGTTGAATTATGATCACTTTTGATTTGAGATTTAGCAGTTGTGACTTTTGGAACTGATGGTGCTGGAATAGGACCAGTCCTAGACTTTGTTGGAGTAGGACCAGGCTTTGATATGCGAATTGGTGCTGGAGAAGGACACGGCTTTGAAATACGAATTGGTGCTGGAGAAGGACCAGGCTTTGGAATATTCAGATTGGATGAAGAAAAATCATTCACTTACAAATCTGGGCTACAAAAATCTTGATTCACAAGGTTAGCATTATAATGAAGTTTATTTTAAAGAATCGAGAATTCGTTTCTTTAAAAATATGTTCTTCATTTTCAATTAAACCTTTAGAAACAAATCTACTTTTAAGTCTTTTTCAAGTCTTTCTTTCTGGTTTGCCCTTTGATTTGCATTCAAATTACATTTATTATTTGATTTAAACTCATTCAAATCAATAGTCTTTTCATTTCCTGACAAAGTTTAATTACAATCAGATCGTAAAACATTTACATTCTTATTTTTCAAACTTTCACTCTCATTTTCTCCCTCACTGTCACTCTCCCATTCTTCAACCAACCCATCCACCTTGACATTATCTGCACAAAAATTTTTAGTTGATTGTTTAGGTTTAGTTGTTATAATAGGATCAACAGACAGATTTACTTTGACTGAAGGTTTTAAATCTGGAGAAGGAGAGAAACCTATCCCATAGACCATATCAGAATCAGAAATGACATCAGATGAAGGTAAACATGAATAATCATGATTAATTGGAGGAGCAATGTTTGAAAATCCAACACCGCATTTACCTCCTTTAATCTTCTGTGTCATTTGTGACTTGATAATTCCTTCAACCATAGTTGATGAAAGTTCAAATTTCTCAACAGTCAATTTAGCCGTGGCTAGTTCACTGTTAAGTCTATTAATTTCTAAGGCGAGTTCATTGTTTCTATTTGTCAAATCATTATTTGTACATTCTTTATCATGAAGATTTAATTGTAAATTATATACTGCATTGTTTAAACCTTCAAGTTTTTCTTTAAAAATCTTTTCATTTGATTTGTGTTTTCGAGCTTGATACTGAAGTTTTTCAACTTCCATTATCAGGCTCTCATTGTGAACTCTATATCTTTGAACTTTCTCAACACATGAATTTTTGCACAAACCATCATATACCTTTGGTTCAGAAGTTTCCCCTTCAGTCTCTTCCACCTTCTTGACCATAAAAGCCTTCATAGCAGCAGCTTTTTCTTCCACTGGAGCAACATCAACAGTCTTTGGATCATTACATTGGCATTTGACTAGAGGCTCGACAGTGTACTCTTCAAGCACTATCCTTTCCTCAGCAACCTTCTCATCCTGATGTTTCTTCACAACTTTCTCTTTCTCTTCTTTAACTTTCTCCTTCACTTCTTCAACTTTCATCTTCACTTCTTCAACTTTCACCTTCTCTTCTTCAACTGCCATCTTCTCCTCTTCTTTCTCAGCAAACAAACCTTCCATTAGCTCATCAGAAACAAACTCAGCAAATAAATTTTCTTCTTCTTCAGGATCAGTAACAATCTTGGCAATGAATGCAGTAGATAGTGTTAGATCAAGGGCTTCCATTTGATCTGACCAGTCATATTCAGCATTAGTTTGTGAAACCAATGCTTTAGTACCAGAAGTACTAGCTTTGTCTTTCTTGGACTCAATCTCCACAGTCACCATCTTTTTAGGGCCTTCAGTTTGACCAGTCTTGGGTTCAGTACATTCTCTAGCGAAATGACCTGGTTTGTCATAATTGTAACATCGCAGGTTAGACTTGTCAAATCCGATTTTGCTAAAATTGTTTACACCAAACATCTTTCTCCCAGTACGTCTAGCAAAATTCTTTGCCCTGTATACCACCATTGCCATCTGATACTTGATGTCATTTTCTTCAACATCATCAGGATTAACTTGTTGAAGATCATCAACCAAGACATTAGGAGCAGTGAAGCTTCATAACTAGACATAAAAGTGGTGAAAAGGGCAAGATGCTCCTCAGCAATCTGGACAGTCTGCTTAGAAGAATTAGTGGTAGCAACGTAAGCATGTTGACCACTATGAGAGTCTTGAGATTGAGGGATTTTTTGATGGATGATGGGGGAATAGAGTTGAGCAGCTGGAACTTGAATTTGAGGGTTCAATACTGGTTGCATAAAAGAAGATGCTGAACTTCCAGTTGGTTGTTGCTGACACATTTGGGTATAACTGACATAGTAATTAGGATTACTAGTCATTTTTTCATAAAGAGCAGTTCCTTCAGCACCCAGAGAACTTAGATGATTAGCAGCTCGCTGCTTATCGTCCATTGCATAAGACTTGATAGTTGAAATGAGATCAGTCAACTGAAGAGTATACAAGTCTTTGGTTCTCTGATCAGTGTACAGTTGTTGTTCCAACTGTATGGAAGTGAATTTAGCAGCTTCTTGTTCACAGTGATTGGTTCCAGAGTAATACCAGCACTCTTCATTTTAGTTACCAGTCTAACAAACCTGGCAATCTGAGCTTCCAACTCTTCACCAACAATATGATTAAACATGTTGAATTCTTGATTCAACATATCCTTTTTGCTTTCCCTCATATCTTTATTGCCCATGATCTGAGTTTCAAGAGCATCCCATAACACCTTTGCACCCCTGAACTCTTGAAACTTTTGAGATATTTCAGTCGTCAAGGCCATAGTAATAGCAGCATAAGCCTTGTCATCAAGTTCTAATCTCTTAATGTCATCTTCATCCCACAAGTGTTCAGGTTTCTGTACCATCTCCTTTATCATTCTTGTACAACGGAATGTAAGGACCATACTTGATCGACCTCCACATCTTAGGTTCCGTGTAAATAACATGATTCTCAAATCGGAAAGCCCAATCAGCATAATCGTCTTCACTGAGAAGTCTCGGTGGCTTGTTACCAGTACCAATTTCAGTATCAAGATGAAGAGAAGCAGTGAGATGCTTTAGATTCGGTGTTGTTGAAGACATGTTGATCAGAAAGTCAAAAATCAAACTTTTCGTGCGAGAGAAGTTTCATGCGAAAACCTTTTTTTCGCGCGGCACAATTTTTCGCGCTAGATATCACTTCCGTGCGAAAGTCCAAATTTACTTTTCACACGATTTCGCGTAAAAAGTGTAATAACTGCCTGTGCGAAAACTAATTAGTTCGCACGCGAAAACTCCCAGTTTCGTGCAATTTCGTGCAAAATCAATTCTTCAACTCTTTGTTCAAGCGAAAATCACCTCCAATTCACTGAATAGGTCTGATTAAACTCATTTTAGTCCAATTTAATGAATTTAGTTCAATTTTAAGCTTAATTATGATTAAAGTTCAACTAAAGTCCACTAAATCAGTCCAAATCAGTCCAAATACTCAAACTTTGAGCAGCATAACATCACCATAGCTGAATCTAGCGTAATCAATGATGAATAGCTTCAAAAATGAGTAGAAATCAATCCAAATCTTCTTCAAATCGTGGTTCTAGAGCCTAAAGCTTTGATACCAATTGTGAAACCTTGAAATCTCCCAAGAAACAGTTAACACACGATCTCAATCACGTGAATGCGGAATGTAAACATGATTGGATATAAAGAAGAATCGAATTGATCTCAAAAAGATATTGTATTGAACAAAATCAACCTAGAACAGGTCTTGTGCGATTTCGCACAGTACAGAGATGAATAATGAACAAAAACTTAATTACAAAACGAAAACTAAGCTATTTATACTAAACACTAAGGTTCTCGCGCGACAGGCTTGTCGCGCGGCTAAGCCTTTCGCGTGGAAGTCGTCTTCGCGTGGAAGCTTCTTCTCGCGTGACAGCTACATCTCGCGTGGATCAGGCTTTCGCACAAGCTGTTTTGCCGAGCCTTGATTAGTCTTCTACAGGTTTGATTTTATTTATGTTCTTTCATGTTCGTTTTACGTTCCTTCGTGTTTGTTTATATATGTTCATGAACCGTCTTTTAAAGAATGTTTATGAACAAACATAAATGAATATGTACATGTTTACTTTCTTAAGAACTAAACACAAACAATAAAATTTTTGTATTAGTTCACATGTTCGGTTAAAATTAAGCGAATAAATACGAACAAGACTTTTTCGTATTTGTTACAAGGCTATGTATGATTAGTTTGTGTAAATACACGTTTGTAGTTGGCCTTACACCTTGTTTGGAAATGGTAAAAGCAACAATAACTTTTAAGAAAAAGAAGAAGGTCTCATTTAATAAATGAAGATGATAGCTTCTCCAATACCCATTAGCTAGGTTCTCTGGTTTCTCGATCTGTGAGTATGACGGATCCTCGTTTCTAAACTTATATGGTTAAAAACTACCCGTTAAGAATTATATTGCCAAAATCTCGATCTCAAAGTCACCCAAGAAAATAAGTTGATATGTCAAATATTGACCATGACTAGGTCCTCATTGTTTTCTATGTTGTTCAATTGACTTAACTTTGTTAGACTTGTTACATAGACTATGATCTAATATTATATTTATTTTATTTTCTCATACATTCTTTGCGCGCATTACATTGTGTATGGAATTCAAATGTAAGATGTCGTTATTGTAAATTTCCATAGTGTACTGAATCCATCATTACACTTTATTAGATTTAGAATGGATTCAAGTATCATATTAAACAAAGGTAAAGCGTGTAACTTAGAATATTTAAGCTAATATTAGCTTCATTGTAATCTTGGTAATGTGGATGAGATCATGAGGAAAAAAGTATGCTCCCACAGCATTTTTAATAGAAAACAAAACTCTTTCCTTTATGAGATCTCTGTATGAATGATTTAAAGGATCAAAAAGCACATGCATGTTGCAAAAAGGAAGTCGATCAATAGGTGCAAAATTAGCTATAAGTCCATCTCATGTCTTTTATGACCATCAAGACCTGTCATTCTTGCCTCTAGATTTGATCTTTGATTATAAATGGTGTTCATTAGGTTCAATCTAACCGATCATTGTCTAAAGTTCTAGGGCATGTTGGAGGGCAACAATCCGGCCCATGTCCTTCGATTGAAAGGTCATGATCCTAGTTTTTAAAGGTTGGTCTAATTGGTTTCCTGATCAATCGCATTTTGTCCCACCTCTCTAAATATGACACATGACATTTATGTTCATGTGTTCTTTTCTATAATCATTGCAAACATACAAATTCTAGACTTATCTATCATTCCCATCCATCCCTTTGCATAAATGTCTGTAACCTTTGCTCTACAATTATTGGAGGGTTCCACTTTCTCCTTTTAATGTTCTCACGACCATACCAGTCGGTCGGACGGAAAATTGGGTCGTAATCAGTGGCCAGTTAGCCTATCTAAACTGTTCCCGGTCATGGCGGTGATTTTAACCAGTCAAAAGTTTGTTTTTAATTTTTTTTCTTTAAAATATCATTATTAGAATAGGATGTTATTATGTTAATAGTCAAAGGTAGATTATGTAACTTGTATCATTATATATGTAATATCAATGAAAGGAGAAGGGCAAGCTAGCCATTATTCCAATATGGTATCAGAGCCTAGGCTCTATTGATACTAACCCTAGCCGTCGTAAACTCTCCCTTCTCCTTCCTATTCATTCGAAAACCCTAGCAGCACCCTCCTCCTTCCTCACGTAAATTCTACACTATTCCTTCTTCATCATCATGGCAGGAGAAACACCAAACAATCCACCACCCAACCCGTCCAACTCCACGTCCATTCACCCTGCCAAAACCGTGAGCAACATCAAAAACAATATCAACCTTGTCTTGAGCACCGAGGAAGACCATTACAGTGCATGGGTTGTTCTCTTCAAAACCCAATGCGTCGCATGCAATGTTCTTGAGCATATTATACCACCCGACACCACGACCGCATCCCGATCCACCACTGATCCCGATTGGAAGCAACTAGATGCCATTGTTCTACAATGGAACTATGCAACCATATCCAAAGACCTACTACTCACCATTGTTAAGAAGGAGATCACGGCCGCCGAAGCTTGGACCGCACTCGAAAGTATCTTCGTCGATAGCAAACCTACCCGGGCCTTGCATCTTCGACAAAAATTCAGTAACACAAAGCTGGATGACTTATCTTGCGTAACCGCGTACTGTCAAGAGTTAAAAACTCTCTCAGATCAATTGTCCAATGTTGATGCACCTGTGACAGATCAAACGCTCGTTCTACAACTGATTTCGGGTCTCAACTCTGAATATGAGAGTTTTGCAACCTTCTTGCAACAAACCTCTCCTTTGCCCGACTTCAACAGTGCTCGGTCTAGACTTGTTTTAGAAGAAACCCGAAAGAAACATCAGGTTAAGCCCACCGCCCTACATGTGTCGCAATCTTCTCCTCAACCTCCGACCAATTCACCCGCATCGGCCGTCTCTGAACAATCAACTAACCGCCGCGACTACGGTCCAGGCCGTGGGGACAACTCCCGTGGTGGCTGGAGTGGTCGTGGTCATGGCAGGTATGGTGGTCGTGGTGGAAGGTTTTCATCTCGTGGAAGGGGCCGCGGACAACCACCCTCACCATATGGGTACACTAGTTACCCCGGTAACTACACTAATTATCCACAACAGTGGATACCAAATCCACAAGTGCCACAGCAGTGGGGTGTTCCCCCTTGTCCGTACCCCACACAGCCAACATCGAGGGTGAACTTCAACAACCGTGGTGCGGGAATACTCGGTCCAGGTCCTAGCGCAGCCTATGCAGCCTCGGAGCACTCTTACACTCCTACAAATATTGAGCAAGCTCTTCACACCATGTCCTTGAACCCGGACTAGAATTGGTATATGGACACGGGCGCCACAAACCACATGTCTCATAACACAGGTAATCTCTCTTCTTTTGTCAATAATAGTCGATTGAATTCAATTGTGGTTGGCAATGGTCTCCAAATACCGACTACAGGCACTGGTCACACAACCTTATCACCACCCTGCCCACCCTTAAAAATCAACAACGTCCTTGTCTCACCTCACTTAATTAAAAACTTACTTTCCGTACGTAGATTGACAACTGATAATAACGTTTCTATAGAATTTGACCCGTTTGGCTTTCTTGTGAAGGAATACCAGACCAAGATTCCTATTCTCAGATGTGACAGCACGGGGGATCTCTACCCGCTTTCTTCTCCAAACACTTCAGTCACTCCACCTTCAACCTTTGCTGCTTTGTCTCAGGATCTCTGGCACTATCGCTTGGGACATCCGGGATCTTCTTTATTAAGAGTTTTAAATAATAATAAGTCTATTTCAGTTCGTAGCATACAGAACAATCGTTTGTGTCAATCATGTGTTTTTGGCAAACATGTTAAGTTGCCCTTTTCTACTTCATTATCTACTACTTATTCTCCTTTTGATATCGTACACAGTGATCTTTGGACCTCCCCGGTCAAAAGCTCGGGAGGTCACCATTATTATATCTTATTTCTAGATGATTTTACTAATTTCTTATGGACTTTTCCGTTACACAACAAATCAAGTGTCTTCAATGTGTTTCTTCAATTTCATTCATTAATAAACACACAATTTGAAAGAAAAATAAAAACTATTCAATGTGATAATGGCACCGAGTACAACAATCACAAATTCCATCAATTTTGCCAACAAAATGGTATGCAATTTCGCTTTTCTTGCCCATACACGTCCTCACAAAACGGGAAAGCGGAACGTAAAATACGTTCAATAAATAATATAATCCGTACTCTATTAACTCATGCTTCCCTCCCCTATTCTTTTTGGCACCATGCCCTTGACATGGCCACATACATTCTAAACATTCTTCCTTCCAAAGTCAAACACAATTCCACACCAACTCGTCTTTTCTACCTTCACAACCGTCTTATGATAACCTTCGCACTTTTGGGTGTCTTTGTTATCCCTTGTCCCCTCACACCACCATCAATAAACTTCAACCACGGTCCACTCCTTGTGTCTTCTTAGGGTACCCCTCAAATCATCGAGGATTCAAGTGTTATGACTTATCCACCAAGAAGATCACTATCTCTCGTCATGTTGTTTTTGAGGAAACAATTTTTCCCTTCTCATCTATCTCTCCTCACTCCTCCTATGACTTTCTTCACCAAGAAACCGACTCGGGTTTACATCCTTTGATCATTGATCAGTTGTCTACTACACAAAATAACAACAACACAAACCAACCCCAAGGCCCTACCACCCAATCCAACTCACCACACCCTCACCGAGAACACACACAACAAAGCCCTATCCTACCCCATTCTACCAGCCCACTCACTACCTCAAACCCACCACCAAGCCCACCCCCATCTAGCCCAATAGAACCCACTTCTGGCCCAACAAACAATCTTCCCTTCACTACCCCACCGTCCCCACCTACGGGACCCTCTGCCGACCAAACACCACAAACAAACATTCCTTCTCAGTCCCACCAACCTACAGCCCCCTCCCCATCCCACTCCCACCCACCACCTCCGCCACAACCAACCCACCCAATGCAAACCCGTAGCATGACCGGCAACTCCAAACCGAAAACACAATTCAACCTTAACACGACCACTCTTTCCCCAATCTCAAGAAACGTGTCAGTTGCCATGTCTAGTCCCTTTTGGAACCGTGCTATGCTCGATGAATTTACGGCTCTTATCGATAACAAGACTTGGGAGCTTGTGCCTAGAGAACCAAACATGAACATCATACAGTGCATGTGGATATTTAAGCATAAGTTAAAATCGGATGGGTCATTAGAGCGTTACAAAGCACGCTTGGTGGGTGATGGTAGGTCTCAACAGGTAGGAGTTGATTGCGATGAAATATTTAGTCCCGTCGTAAAACCAGCCACTATCCGTGCAGTACTATCATTAGCTTTGCAAAATAATTGGTCGATCAGTCAACTAGAAGTGAAGAATGCCTTTTTGCATGGTCACTTGTCTGAAACAGTTTTCATGCACCAACCCCCCGGGTTTCGAGACCCACGTTATCCTGATCACGTTTGCAGATTGACTAAGTCCCTCTATGGCCTTAAATAGGCGCCCAGGGCCTGGTACCAGCGGTTTACGGATTATGCTGCTTGCCTTGGGTTTCATCACAGTGCTAGTGACCACTCTCTGTTCATTTATCGTCATGGCTCAGATTTTGCATACATTCTGTTATACGTGGATGATATAATTCTGGTAACCTCTTCCTCAGCACTGACACAATCTTTGATGACAAAACTGTTATCAGAATTTGCAATGAAAGATTTGGGGCCGCTAAGTTATTTTTTGGGTATTTCTGTCACCTACCACAACGGAGGGTTATTTCTGTCTCAGAGTCGCTATGCTCAGGATATCATTAACAGGGAAAAAATGCAACAGTGCAATCTGGTAAACACTCCTGTTGACACGAATGGTAAACTTAGTACACAAACAGGTGACTTACTGGACGATGCTACAACACACAGACAACTGGCGGGTGCCTTACAGTATCTCACCTTCACATGACGAGATATCTCCTACGCGGTCCAGCAGGTCTGCATGCACATGCATGCCCCACGTACAGGCCACCTACTTGCTCTTAAGCGAATCATTCGGTATGTCAAAGGTACATTGCCTATGGGTATTAATATGACATCATCATCGGCACACACATTGGTTGCCTATACTGATGCAGACTGGGCCGGCTGTCCAGACACACGTCGTTCTACTTCGGGTTATTGTGTATATCTGGGTGACAATTTGCTATCTTGGTCCTCGAAACGACAAGCAGTCGTTTCGCGTTCGAGTGCAGAAGCTGAGTACCGGGGTGTTGCAAATGTGGTCGCAGAGGTTTGTTGGATTCGAAATTTATTGCTTGAACTTGGGGCGTTACCAACTCGAACCTCTATTGTCTACACCGATAATGCCAGTGCCATCTATTTAGCTAGTAACCCGGTCCATCACCAGCGCACAAAACACATCGAAGTTGATATACATTTCGTTCGCGAACATGTTCGTCGAGGTCACATCCGAGTCTTGCATGTTCCCTCCAGACACAACTTCGCCGACATCTTCACCAAAGGCCTTCCAAGGGTTCTCTTCATTGATTTTCGTTCCAGTCTAAGCATTCGAAATCCTCCTCCTTAGACTGCGGGGGTGTATTAGAATAGGATGTTATTATGTTAATAGTCAAAGGTAGATTACGTAACTTGTATCATTATATATGTAATATCAATGAAAGGAGAAGGGCAAGCTAGCCATTATTCCAATAATCATTCACCAAGTAGTTTGACACAAGAGGCTCCATATTTTAGATACATATAGGTTAGATTTATATAATAATTATGACATCGTTAGATTCTTAAATACAGTTCTACCAGTTTGACCAATGCACTAGTAAGACTACCGGTTCGATAACTGGTGCGGTTTTAATAACATTGCTTCTTATAATTCTTTCTGGGGACCTCCGAACATAAATTTTGTAATCAGTGACAAGACGTGTATACATCTACTCGACTAAGTTAGAACTGATTTGATGTTACATGGTTGGAACATCTGAAAGTTACAAGAGCCATTGAAGTCTCCATTATTATTGACAATATGGTAAGGGTCTCAAAATCTTCATCCTCTTGAATATCGACGTCCATTTCTCAAAGGACACTGTCTTTGATTGCATGGCAGTGATAGTTGTTGCGTGGCTCTTTCAGAAGATAAGAGAGTCAAGAAGGTGAAGGTGATGGCTCAATGTATTCAATGATGCAAGAGGCAATATTGAAGAATTTGTAGTAGTTTAATTTAGGAATTGTCACATTCATAAAAGATTTTATTCATTTCCATGGGCGTCCTACACCAAACGATATGATTTAATACCACCCCAGTACACCTTTATAATTCATTCATGGACTTTTACAAACTCTATATATATTTATTTTAAGGGTTTAGTTAGTATATAAAGAGTGTTTAACTTAAAAATATATAGAATAATTTTGGTCTTTACATGACTTTTTATTGTTTTAAATGTGAATATTTTGATCATTGTATTAAATACGTTAGATTATATATTATGTCAAATACTTTTCAACATTTGTCGTATATATTTATTATTATGTTTTACAATTTCAACAATTTTTTTTCTTAAAATTTGATCTCAACGGTTATTAAAAAACTAATGATTAATACTATTTCATTCTGGTTCAATGTAAATGAAATTCACTTTATATTTGCACACTGTTGTTATCATTTTTTCACTTTGTCAAACGTCGTTTACAATCAATAATTGCAACCAAATTATATATTACAAAATGATATTAAAGAGAGTACTCTGCTGCGCCTTTATTAGTCTGATGATGTTTTTCTGTTTATGTAGTTTTATATAGTATTAAAAATATAATAAGTTATGTTTAAATATAATCAAAATAAAGAAAATAGTAAAATCTATACTAATAAAATAAATCTATCAAGCACATAGTTATTTTTTAAGATGTGCGCATCATCTCCATCTAGATTTTACCTAGTATATTTCACATATTCCCATCACATTAAATTTATAATTTTTATAAAGATCTTGACTTCAAAACATTTCTTTTATATATCCTAATTTAAAACTATATTAATCCTAATTTCTTTCTACAAATAAATAAGGTTTCACTAAAGTACTTTAATTGGACTTAATTATGTTAAAATATGATTTAATTTGTAGCTAATCATTGATAAAACTAAAAATTTTAAAAATGTATATAAAGAGGTTTATGGATTTTTATAAATAATAAGGTTTCATTAAAATACTTTAATTGGACTTAATTATGTTAAAATATGATTTAATTTGTAGCTAATCATTGATAAAACTAAAAATTTTAAAAATGTATATAAAGAGGTTTATGGTTTTTATAAATAATAAAATCCTTTGTAATTTTATATAATTGTTTATAACTGTAGAAGACTACATAAGGCTCGGCAAAACAACAAAGTGATACACGAAACAAAGAAGTTAAGCGAAAAGTGAACTCACGCGAGAAGCTGATCTCGCGCGAGATGAAGACCCGCGCGAAAAGGCTGTCTCGCGCGAGAACCGTTTGTTTTAGTATATATATGTAATTTTCGCTTTTGTAGCTAAGTTTGTCCAGTTTTCAGATCAATTTCGCTTGTATTTGCTCTGTGCGATTTCGCACAAGATTGTAATCACTATTGATTATCAATTGAAGTTGTTTTGATCATTCTTTGTCTTCTTCCAATCATAATTTCATTCCGCGTTATTGTGATTGAGATCTTGGTTGATCATCTTAGGAATTTGACTGACTTTTACAATTGGTATCAGAGCAGTAGGCTCTAGAACCAAGATTTAAGACGTTTTTGACTGAATTGGATCATTCTTCATCTTTCTATTCACTTATTTGATTGAGAATTCAAAATGGAAATGTTATGCTGCTGAAATATTGAAGAAAAGTGATCTTTTGGACTGAATTAATTGAATTTGGACCTAAAATTGAAAGAACACTTATTAACTTGAACTAAAGTACCTCAATATGGAACTAATCAGTTAATTTGTGGTGAAAAATGGCAAAATTCGCAAATTGGAAAACCGATTGTGTGAAAAGATTCAGGAATTTTCGCGTGCGAAAACTATCTTTTCGCACAGGCAGTTATTCTGCTTTTCACGCGAATTTGCTTAGAGGATAAGTGGGTATCTCGCACGATCTGTTGTCTCGCGCGAAAATCATTGTCGCGCGAAATTATGTGTCGCACGAAGTCTGCTCTCGCACGACAAATCTGATTTCTGATTTTCTGATCAACATGTCTTCATCAACACCCAATTTGAAGCATCTTACTGCATCTCTTCATCTTGATACTGAAATTGGTACTGGGAACAAGCCACCTAGACTTCTTAGCGAAGATGATTATGTTGATTGGGCTTACAGGTTCGAAAATCATGTTATCTATACTGAACCAAAGATGTGGATGTCGATCAAGTATGGTCCTTATATTCCCCTGTACAAGAATGATAAAGGAGAGATGGTCCAGAAACCTGAACACTTGTGGGATGAAGATGACATAAAGAGATTAGAGCTTGATGACAAGGCTTATGCTGCTATTACCATGGCCTTGACTACGGAAATATCTCACAAGTTTAAAGAGTCCAGAGGTGCAAAGGTGTTATGGGATGCATTAGAAACTCAGATCATGGGCAATAAAGACACGAGGGAAAGTAAAAAGGATATGCTGAATCAAGAGTTCAACATGTTTAATCATGTTGTGGGTGAAGCGTTGGATGTTCAGATTGCCAGGTTTGTTAAACTGGTAACAAAAATGAAGAGTGCTGGGATTACACTGGAACCAATCATGGTAAACAAAAAGCTGCTGAACTCACTTCCATACAGTTGGAATCACAACTGTACACTGATTAAAAGAACCAGAGACTTGTATACTCTTTCTCTGACTGACTTAATATCCACTATCAAGTCTTATGAGATGGATGATAAGCAGAGAGCTGCAAATCATTTAAGTTCTTTGGGTGCTGAAGCAACTGCTCTTTATGCTAAAATGGCCAGTAATCCTAATTACTATGTCAGTTATACCCAGATGTGTCAGCAATAGCAATCTGGAAGTTCAGCATCTTCTGATATTCAACCAGTAATCAACCCTCAAATTCAAATTCCAGCTGCTCAACATTATTCCCCTATCATCCATCAACAAATCCCTCAAACCCCATCTCCACAAAGTAGTCAACATGCTTATGTTGCTACCACTAATCCTTCAAAGCAGGCAGTCCAAATTGCTGAGGAACATCTTGCCCTATTCACTACATTCATGTCAAGCTATGAAGCTTTTATGGCTGGTAGACTCACTGCTCCTATTGTCTTGATTGATGATCTTCAACAAGTCAATCCTGATGATGTTGAGGAAAATGACGTCAAGTACCAAATGGCTATGGTGGTATACAGGGCAAAGAACTTTGCTAGACATACTGGGAGAAAGATGTTTGGTGTAAACAACTCTAGCAAAATTGGTTTTTACAAATCTAACCTGAGGTGTTACAACTGTGACAAACCAGGTCATTTTGCTAGAGAATGTACAGAACCCATGTCTGGTCAAGCTGAAGGTCCAAAAAGAATGGTGACTGTTAAGATTGAATCAAAGAAAGATAAAGCTAGTACTTCTGGTGGTAACAAAGCATTGGTTTCCCAAACTAATGCTGAATATGACTGGTCAGATCAATGGAAGCTCTTGATCTGATATTGTCTACTGCTTTGATTTCCAAGATTGTTACTGAACCTGAAGAGGAGGAGAATCTATTTGCTGAATTTGTTTCTGATGACCTGTTGGAAGGTGTGTTTGGTAAGAAAGAAGAAGAGAAGGAGGAAGTTGAAAAAGAGAAGGAAGAAGTTGAAGAAGAGAAAGAAGAAGTTAAATGTGAAGAGAAAGCTGAGAAGGAAGAACAGGAAGAGAAAGTTGCTAAGAAAAGGATAGAGGTTGAAGAGTACACTGTTGAGCCTCCAGTCAAATGCCAATGTGAAGATCTAAAGACTGTTGAAGTTGCTCCAGTGGAAGAACAGGTTGCTGTCATAAAGGCTTTCATGGTAAAGAAGGTTGAAGAAACTGAAGGAGAAAGTTCAGAACCAAAGGTATATGATGATTTATGCATAAATTCTTGTGTTGAGAAAGTTCAAAGGTATAGAGTTCATAATGAGAACTTGATAATGGAAGTTGAAAAACTTTAATATCAAGCTCGAAAACATAAGTCAAATGAAAAGATTTTTAAAGAAAAACTGGATGGTTTAAATAAAACGGTTTACAACTTACAATTAAATCTTCATGATAAAGAATGTACAAATAATGATTTGACAAATAGAATTAATGAACTCGCCTTAGAAATCAATAGGCTCAACAGTGAACTAGCTTCGGCTAAATTGACTGTTGAAAAGTTTGAACTTTCATCAACTATGGTTGAAGGTATTATCAAGTCACAAATGACACAGAAGATAAAAGGAGGAAATTGTGGTGTTGGATTTTCAAACATCGCTCCTCCAATTAATCATGATTATTCATGTTTACCTTCATCTGATGTCATTTCTTATTCTGATATGAGTTATGGGATAGGTTTTTCTCCATCCTCAGACTTAAAACCTTCAGTCAAGGTAAATCTGACAGTTGATCCTATCATAATAACTAAACCTAAACAATCAACTGAAAATCTTTGTGCAGATAATGTGAAGGTGGATGGTTTGGTTGAAGAGTGGGAGAGTGACTGTGAGAGTGAAAATGAAAGTGAAAGTTTGAAAAATAAGAATGTAAATGATTTCAGATCTGATTGTAATCAAACTTCATCAAGAAATGAAAAGATTGTTGATTTGAATGTGCCAAAATTAAATATTAAATGTAATTTGAATGAAAATCAAAGGGTAAATCAGAAAGCAAAACTTGAAAAGGACTTTAAAAGTAGATTTGTTTCTAAAGGTTTAATTGAAAATGAAGATCATATTTTTAAAGAAACGAATTTTCGATTCTTTAAAAATAAACTTCATCATAATGCTAACCTTGTGAACCAAGATATTTGTAGCCCAGATTTGCAAGTGAAAGCTCCTTCTTCATTCTTTCTGAAAATTGAAAAGCCTGGTCCTTCTCCAGCATCCATTCGCATATCAAAGCCTGGTCCTACTCCAGCAAATTCTAAGATTGGTCCAATTCCAGCATCATCACTTCCAAAAGTCACAACTGCTAAATCTCATATTACAAGTGGTCACAATTCACCAATTTCCTCGAATTTGCAAAAGATGAACAAACAATTATCAAATGAAACAAAGATTCGAGAGACTGTGCAGAGTGTTAAACCAAAAAGTCAATCTGACTTTGGTTTTTATGACAATTTTTATAATTGTCATCCACAGTTTGTTTTCCACACACAACAAAGAAAATGTTATCAGTGTGGAAACATAAATCATTTAGCAAATAATTGTCCTTTTTGACAAAAATCATTAAGCAAACAACGATTTATAATTCTATTGCTCATAATAGAAAAATGTTTTTCACTCGTGGAAAATTTCCAAAACAAATGAAATCAAAAGTTGATAATGCTTATAATGTCGAAAAGCATAAGAGTTTGAAAAATGATTTAAAAGAAAACATCAAGGTGAAAAGTGTTAATGAAAAGACTGATGTGCTAAATAAATATAACAATCTAAAATCTTTTTGTCTTAATGCAACACATAGTGTGCTCAAGTCATGTTTGACTTGGGTACCAAAAGCTAAGTAAGTTTGTTACTTATGCAGGGACAACCGCAAAAGACTATTGAAAGCCTATGGCATGTAGACAGCGGTTGTTCAAGACACATGACTGGGAATTTATCTTTACTATAAGATGTTCAGTCTTATAATGGTGGAAGAGTGATTTTCGCAGGAGACAAAGGAGGACGAATAACTAAGCGTGGTACAGTTACTAATGGTGTCCTTAGCTTTGAAAATGTGAACTTTGTTGAGGAATTAAAACATAACCTGTTAAGTGCGTCTCAAATTTATGACAAACAATATTCTACACACTTCACTAACAAAGAATGCTTAATCATAAAACCGGGTTTTGTTATTCCTGATGAATGGGTTTTGATGAGGACTCCGAGAGACAATGACACATATCTTCTTGATATGCATTGTTCAAATTCTTTGGTAACTGCTTCTTGCTTATTATCCAAAGCCTCGGAGAATGATTCCATGTTATGGCATCGTCGGTTAGAACATGTCAATCTTAAAAATTTGAACAAACTGGTACGTGGAAATCATGTCATTGGTTTACCTGAAAAAGAATTTCAATTAAATGAACATTGTTTGTCATGTTCAAAGGGTAAACAACATAAACTTCCTCACAAACCAATTGCACACAACTCAATCGAATCAATCTTAGAACTCTTACGCATGGATCTTTTCGGTCCAGTGAGTGTTTTAAGTTTGGGTCGAAGATCTTACTGTTTGGTTGTTACTGATGACTTTTCTAGATTTACTTGAGTGTTTTTCTTAGCATCTAAGGATGAAACTCCACACCTTTTGATCAAGTTCATTAATTTGGTGGAGAATCAGACGGATAAAAAGGTAAAATGCATCCGAAGTGACAATGGAACAGAATTTTGCAATCAAACGTTGAATGAGTTTTGTGAATCCAAGGAAATTGCTAGATAATTCAGTGCTGCAGGCACTCCACAACAGAATGGAGTTGCAGAACGAAGAAATAGAACACTAATTGAAGCTGCTAGAACAATGATATCTGCTGCCAAATTACATCTGTTCTTTTGGGCTGAAGCAGTTAATACTGCATGTTATGTTCAGAATCGTGTTTTGATCAATAAAAGATTAAATATGACTCCTTATGAAATATTTTATAAACACAAACCCAAAGTCAAATATTTTAAAGCCTTTGGTTGTTGTTGTACTTTGTTACATACAACTGAATCAACTTCAAAATTTTCTGAAAAGGCTGATGAATGCTACTTTGTGGAGCATGCAGCTAATAAGGTTGCATATCGGGTTTATAATAAAAGAACACGACAAATAATTGAGTCATTTAATATTGATTGGCACGAGCTTAACATAACTGATGCAGGTTCAACTCCGTCATGGGTTTATAATTATGAATCTTTGTTCATAAATTTTAAAATTTCAAATCCTTCGTCTGCAGATTCTAATTCTCAAGCAATATCTTGGGAGAACAAAATCATTGAGGAACTTCCATCTATTATATCTGATGATTCTGCAATTTCTTCTTCATCCAAGGCTATTCCCACAGCTTCTGTGCAAGTATCTAAAATTTCTGAGTTATCAGACATTCCTTCAGAACAAATTCACAATCAGGAGCTGGAAGAATCATTGAGTTCACCATTGTCTTCATCTTCTTCAGAAGCTATGAATACACCAATAGAAGTCATTCAAGTTCCATTTAAAGAATCTCCAGATGTGTCCACTGCTTCTGAAAATCCTATTTCAGATGACACATTTGAAGAAAATATTGTGTATCAGTCTAGACAATCTGAAGAAGTTCATGACAATGTTGAACACCTCACTAACTTGGAAGAAGGGATGGTTGCAGATGATATTCCTCAATTAAGAATTCATAAAACTCATCCAACAGAAGCAATCATTGGTCCATTGCATGAAGGAGTCATTACCAGAATTCGATCAGGAGCAATCAACACATGCCTATATGCTTGCTTTCTATCACAAATAGTGCCCAAGAATGTGGAAATGGCACTCAAGGAAAGCAGCTGGATAGAAGCAATGCAAGATGAGTTGATGCAATTAAGAAGCTGAATTTTTGGCATCTTGTAGAACTTCCAAAGGATAAGCTTCCGATTGGAACAAAATGGATATTCAGAAACAAGACGGATGAAAAGGGTGTTATAGTTTGGAATAAAGCACGTCTTGGGTGCAGGGATTCTATCAAGTTGAAGGATTGGATATGAAGAAGTGTATGCTCCAGTTGCAAGACTTGAAGCAATACACATATTCTTAGCCTTTGCTTCATACATGAATATCAAGGTGTATCAGATGGATGTTAAAACTGCCTTTTTATACGGAGAAATGAAAGAAGAAACCTATGTTGGTCAACCTCCTAGATTTGAAGACTCAGATCATCCTGATTATATTTACAAGTTGGATAAGGCATTATATGGTTTACATCAAGCACCTCGTGCTTGGTATGCAACTCTGACTGAACATTTGCTTGCAAATGGTTATTCACGAGGAGCTATTGATCAAACCTTATTCATTCGTAAATCAGGTGATGACATCATTCTGGTTCAAATCTATGTCGATGATATCATTTTTGGATCTACAAATGATAGTATGTGCATGGAGTTTGAAGAAGTGATGAAGAAGAAATTTGAGATGAATTCCCTTGGAGAAATTTCATTTTTCTTGGGTATCCAAGTTACACAATCTGAAACTGGTATTCTCATTCATCAAGAAAAGTATGTTCAGACTATTCTTGAGAAATACAAGTTTCAAGATTCCAAAGTAGCTCCAACTCCTATGGCTTCTCGTCCTACTCTCACTCCAGATCCATTAGGTGAATCCGTTGATCAACATCTGTACAGATCAATGATTGGTTCTCTAATGTATCTCACTGCAAGCAGGCCGGATATCATGTTCCCTGTTTGTCAGTGTGCCCGCTATCAAAGTGATCCAAAAGAATCACACATGAAAGCTGTCAAGCGGATTTTCAAGTATCTCAAGGGTCAACCCAAACTTGGTCTTTGGTATCCTCGAAATTCTGATTTCAATTTATTTGCTTATACTGACAGTGATTATGGTGGTTGTAATTTAGACAGGAAGTCGACTACAGGAGGATGTCAATTCTTGGGCAACAGACTCATTTCTTGGCAGTGTAAAAAGCAGAACACTGTTTCCACATCCACTGCCGAAGCTGAATATATGGCTGCATCTAGCTGTTGTTCCCAGCTTGTCTGGATTCAACAACAACTTCTCGATTATGGTCTCAATATTTATGACACATCGATTTGGTGTGATAACACGGCAGTTCTGAACATAGTTAAAAATCCCATTCAACATTCCAAAACTAAACACATTGACATCCGAATTCATTTTATCCGTGACTGTTTTGACAGAAAACTTATTCATTTAAAACAAGTGTCGTCAACCGAAAACATTGTTGACTTATTTACCAAGGCATTTGATCATTCTCGATTTGATTTCCTTATGCAATCAATGGGAATGATTAACTTCGGATAAATAGATTTCTTGAATCTTCACAAAAATATTTTTCATTTTTTAATAACAAATAAAATTGCAATTGTTTCTTTTTCTTTAAAAAGACAATCACAATTTTAGGGGGAGAAAATTAGAAAAACACGTTCTAAAAAAATATTTTTGGTTTTAGGGGGAGTCAAGATCGAAGGATTGAAAAATAAAAAGAAAAGAAATTTTCATACTTAAATGAGAAATGATATTACAAAGTTCTAAAAGAGTCTAAGTACTTTCAAAGGCTTAAATACGAATAGACTTGGATTATGATTGATGTGTCGATAGGCTTTGATTTCAGAAATGAAAAGATCATAAATGAGTGTGATTAAACTTGAATTAAAGTGATATGATTTAGTGGGGAACATATCAGGATTCTGTGACAATGTCATAAATATTCTAACACAGACTGAGAGTTATAATCTTGTCATACTCAAGCCTGTATTTGTTTGATTCAGTGATTATCATAACTATGTATATATATATATATAATAAAAGAAAATACAAAAAGACAAAAAGAAATAAAAAGACAAAAAGAAAATAGTTGAGCAAATAATTGAGTAAAAAGATGCCAAAAGGCCATATAGGATATAAGATGCCAAAAGGCCATATAGTATATAAGATGCCAAGAAGCACAACAAATCAAAAGATATGTCTAAAGACATACATACTATATGGTATATATTTTCTATTTTGAGAATATTTTCTGATCATGGAAGGCAAAATCAAAAGATGGGGCATGTAAGTCCGGATGGCTTGTAAGTCCTAAACATCTTAAGAGGGCAGACGTAAGTCCGGATGGCTGTTAGTAAGTCCTTAAACTTGTTAATATTCCGTGATTAAGAGATATTTCTCAGGCTAGTTATACTCAAATAGTTATATTTTAGGAATAAATAAATGGTATCACTGATCAACAATGCATGGTTTAAGTCAAATTGGGGTGACTTGAAATCTCGACAGTGTCTTGAAGGATAATAATTATTTTACAGAAGTTCTGATTGTGGGATCCACTGAATTATATTAAATCAATACAAAACATGATATATATCACTCCTTATGTTTCTGAGTAAAACCTAAAGTGTAAGTTTAAAAAGGACAAAAGATATTGACAATCAACTTAACCAGTTATTTTAAATAAAGCTGGACAGAGTCTTGACTTAACAAAGAACTAAATGATCTCATTATGAAAATTCTTACAAAACAATATTGATTAATAAACAAATCCAATCTTGATTCTTTAATTGTTTTCATTATTTTGTTATTTTTTGTGTATATTGTTTTCATTTTACTTCTGTGTTGTTTCGTTTAAGACAAATAAATAACAGATAAATTTTAAAAATTGAAGATTCATTAAATTAATTGGTCACTTGGTAAATAAAACTTTTTTTGACATACATAACTGATAATAAATGTTTGTGTAAACACAAGAAATGTTGAAATCTGAAAACATTGAAAATTTTTCAAAGGATTAAACAAACTCACACGACTTGGAGTTGTCGCATGAAAACATTTGTCGCGCGAAAGGACTTATCGCGTGAATAACTTGGAGTATAAATATCTCAGTGTGTTAAACGAAACCATTTGTCGCATAAACACCATCCGAAAACCCTTTCCGCTTCCCTTCTTAAAATCAAAATCAGAGTTCATCTTGTTCTTATTAGACATTCTACTTGTTGGACCAAAAGAACCAATGAGCCAAGATCAGGAAAACCTCTAAGTCCCACATGACATCACAGCAACTGCTGAAGACTCCCATCAGCTATTGTGTTCTCTTGCTTGAATGTCAGACTCGAGAGCATCTTAGCTCCAACCATCAGCTGTTCTGACAAAGTCTGAAGAACAAAGTATGAAGATCAAAGAACTGAAGAACAACAGCTGAAGAAGACTCCAAAGTACTGAAGACCAAGTACTGAAGTCTGAAGTACTGATCTTACAAGTACTGAAGACTTCAAGTACTGAAGACAAGTACTGAAGAATCAAAAGCTGAACTGAAGAACTGAAGACCTTCTACTGAAGCACAAAGTCTGAAGACAAAGACTGAAGACAACAACTGATGATATCTACTGAAGTCATCAGTTGTTACATCATCTGAAGCCAAGTCTGAAGACCAAGTACTGAAGACTCAGAGTTTGTCACAACAGCTGAAGAAGTCTTCTTCAGTTGTTGTGATGGTTTTTCCTTTTCAGTAGTTTATTTCATTTCAGTAGTTGTACAACAACTGAAGAGCATGTTCTTCAGTTGTTATAGTATCAGTAGTTATAAACGACTGAAGAGTTTGTTCTTCAGTCGTTGTAGGATTTCAGTAGTTTTACTTTTGTCAGTACTTAGGAAACTTTTGTAAGAAGATGTCAGTTGTTGATATCTTCAGTAGTTTTATGTTTTTGTCAGTTGTAATTTGAATATTCAGTGATGTCAGAAAAAGGACATCAACCCATCCTTTTGCCGCCTATAAAAGGATGGGTAACCATACAGTTTTAATTGCCGAAACGTGCGACCAATAGAACATTTATTGTTTCGCAGAACTCTTCTCTCTCTATGTTTATGCTTTAATTTGAAATATCTTTTATGTTCTTGCTTTAATTGCTAATTAATGTGCTAAATCCGCTGCAAACATAATCTAATTGATCAACCGAGAGGCTGAGATCCTGTCAAATGGTATCAGAGCAGGTTAATCATTGATCGATTTCACTATTGATCATTTGAAACTGCTCTTTTGATCTCTCAGTTGGATCGAATTAGCAATTTGCAAGAGTTAGCCATAGAGAGTGAGTTTCTGCTGTTTCCGGCCAAAATCTTGAGGTCTTTTGGTGGTTTTGAGTTACGTTTGTCGTGTTTAAACTTGTTTTTGACCAAAACCTGAGATGAAAACACCAACCAATGATCCTCACAATACTGGTTCCGCAACCAAGCCTCCGATGCTGGTTAGGAACGAGTATAACATATGGCAAAGACGTATGCTACACCACTTGGCTGTCAACAGTGCTGGTTGTTGGAAGTCAGTGGTGCATGGGCCATACAAGCCTATGGTGAGCGTCCCGGAATCTAATGAACAGGTTGCGAAGAAACCTGAACAATATTCGGACGAAGATCTAAAGCTGTTCGAAATTGATGCTAGAGCCCATGGAATTTTAGCCATGGCCATTCCAAACGAGATATATTCAGGGCTCTTGCATCATGAGTCTGCTCATGACCTATGGGTTGCTCTAAAGGAACAATTTGGAGGAACTGACTCGGTCTTAGCAAACAATAGGGAAATCCTCGCCCAACAATATGAGACATTCTCATATAGAAAGGGTGAGACTCTGACCCAGCAGTTTGAGCGGTTCTCTTGTTTGATCTTTGAGCTGAAGATGGTTAAACAAGAGTACTCCAAAAGCCAGATGAACAACAGGTTCCTCAGGTCATTGCCTGAGAGATGGGACACATATACCATTGTCCTACGCTCCAGTGCTGACCTGGACACTCTATCTCTCACCCAACTTCATGGGAAATTGCTCACTTTTGAGAGAGAGGTAGAGCAAAAGAGGAAGTTGTCATCTTCTGGCAAACTTGCTGATGACTTTGTCCAAGGTAATGCTGCCTTGATAAGTCATGAGTCAGAATATGCTTCATCAGAAAGTTCTTATGATGAGCATATTGATTTCTCTACAAACTCAGAACAAGCTTTTGTTGGTGTTAGTAGTTCAGGAGGTGGTGGTGACAACTTGTGTTTTCTGATGGAGGATTTGAAGGGCATTCCAGATGATGATCTGGAAGAGATGGATATTTTGAACCAAATGGCAATGATAAATATCCGCTCTCAGAAGTTCTACAAAAGAACTGGTAGGAAATTCCCAGGACTCTCTGGCAAAACCAAAGTTGGTTTGACAAGAGCAAGTTGAGGAGTCACAAGTGCCAAAGGCTTGGACACTTTGCAAGAGAGTGTAGATCATCTGGATCTAACTCATCTGCACCCTTTGTGACTTTTCCCAGCAATAGCTCACAGCACAAAGGGCAACCTTCCTACAGTTCTACCCATTCATCTCAGGCACAGGCACAGGCACCACCTGCTTATTTTGTGCCACAGGGTCATATGCCTTATCCTTACCCCTGTTACTACATGCCTCAGCCTGGTCAAACTCAAGCAACCCCGGCTCAACCACCTCATGCTCTTCCAGAGCCTCATTCTTCCCAATCTCATCATCACACACAACCTCAACAACAAAGCTTTTTCACCCCAACTGCTGTTGACTGGAGTAGTCTACCAGAAGAGCTATCTGGTCAGGAAACACTACTCCAAGGTGCTGGTCAACATGGTGGTGATCAACCTTTTGGAAATCTTGCTCTGATGGCCCTTGAGTCTGCTGAAGGGTCATCATCCAATGCCTCATCTCAGGTATCCACTGAGGCAAAAGCCAAGCTTTGTTCAGAGTCATGCATAGCAGCATTTGCTTCTATTAGAGAAGCAAATGTAGCTTTAATAGATAAAAATCTTGAGCTTGAGCACACTAATTCCAAAAGAAAAGCTGATTTTGAGGTTGTTCTAAAAGATAAAAATGATGAGATTTACAAGCTTAAATGCCAAATCAAAGATGCTAAAGCTAGGGAAGATGTACTTCTAGAAAAGTACAAAGACCTCAAGGAAACTCTTGCAACCACCCAAGTTGAGTGTGATCGATGGGTGCAATCATGCAAGGGTTTTGAAATGCTTCTTAGCAAGCAATCAGCTTCCAATGTGAAGTTTGGCATTGGTTATAATCACACTGCTCCTCCCACAGACTTCATTTCAAGAGCAGAAGTTGAATCTGATGGGGAGAGCAATAACCAATCCTTCTCATCATGTGACTTACTATCCTCTGAATCAGCATCATCAGAGATAGATGTCAGCATTTACTCCTGTCAAAACCAATCAGCTGATGCTACAACAGCTGATGGTTCAAATGCTGACTGTCACATGACCAAAAGGCTGATCAACTCAGGAGTTGTCAGTAGAAGTACTGAAGGTACTGGAGAGCAAGTGACAACATCTAAAGCTCAAACCTCAAATACTGTTAGCACTAAAGAGAAGAAAACTAACAGTAGGAAAGGTTTGAAGACAGCTAGAGAGGATACCAGGAAAGCAGGCACTAGGAAGAAAACTGCTAGTACTGATGACAAACAACTGAAGAACAAGTCCTCATCAGTTAAATCCTCTTCAGCTGATGATCAGCATAAGATGAAGAAAAAGCCATGTGATATATGTGACTTGTTCAATCATCTTACTGATGATTGCTGGTACAAAAGGGGTTCCAAACTCAAACAGAAGGAGAAAATTACTAAGAGCATCAATAAAATGAAGAATGAGTTTGAAACCAAGTTTGTATTAGCAACATCCAAGCCTGAAATCCCTAAGCCTAAAGCTAAATCTAAAAAGAAGGTAGGGATAACTCAGGTAACAGCTGAGGTTGCTCAGAAAAAGATGGTACAACATAGGAACTCATCATCAGCAAACTCCAATGTGTCTGAAGAGCTGAAAGCCTTATCACAGAATCAGACACAATTGGTGATGATGGTTCAGCAGCTAGTGGGAAGAGTCAACCACTTAGATGCTCCTGTGTTGAAACCACAGAAAAGGAAGTCCAAGCCAAAGGGTTCCTCTTCTGTACCATCTTCTTCACCTCAAGCTGTCACACACAACACAACTGTTAGTGCTGCACCTGTAGCTGAGAACATACCCAAAACCAAGCAGGTTTGGGTCTCCAAGACAAACTAACACATGGTTGTGTTTGCAGGGTTCTTCAACATGCCATAGAAGCATCTGGTATGTAGACAGTGGAGGATCCATGCACATGACAGGAACCAGCTCCCTTCTTAATGACTGCTCGCAAGGAAAGAAGGGATTTGTTTCTTTTGGCAATGATGCAAAGGGCTACATCGTCGGAAAAGGCTTTGTTTCCAACGGGGAAATAAGGTTTGATGATGTTAACCATGTGGAGAATCTCAAGTACAACCTCTTGAGTGTAGTCAAATGTGTGACAAAGGCCATGTTGCCCTTTTCACAAGCCAGAACTGTCGGATTCTGTCATCCAAAGTTCTGAGTTTGATTGACAAGGCATTGGATGAACACACTCTCCTGAAGGCCAACAGGACAGGAAGAGTGTATGCCTTAGATCTTTCCAAAAAGATGGATCTAAAAGGCCATCCTTGCCTATTCTCCAAGGCATCTCCTCAAGAGTCTACACTATGGCATAGAAGGCTGGGTCATGTAAATTTCAAGAACATGAATCAGCTTATAAGCCATGGTTTAGTAAGAGGATTGCCTCTGAAGGAGTTCAAGTGTGAAGATGACTGCACTGCTTGCTTGAAAGGAAAACAACACAAAGTTTCATTCCCTTCAATAGAAGAACCAAAGTCCACTGCCTGCTTACAACTTCTGCACATGGATCTCTTTGGTCCTGTCAAAGTAATGAGCATGGCAAAGAAGAAATACTGCCTGGTAATTGTGGATGATTACTCCAGGTTTGTATGGACCTTCTTCTTGCACTCCAAGGATGAAGCAACAAAGACAATAATGAACTTTGTGTTACAAGTAGAAAAGCAGTATTCCCTACAGGTCAAGTGTGTGAGGAGTGATAATGGAACAGAATTTAGAAACCACACACTTGATGACTTCTACCTGTCCAAGGGAATTAGAAGGCAGTTTAGCATTCCTAGAACTCCTGAGCAGAATGGAGTGGTGGAGAGAAAGAACAGGACCCTCATTGAAGCAGCAAGGTCAATGTTGGCTGACTCTGGGTTGCCACTGACCTTTTGGGCTGAAGCTGTCAATACAGCTTGCTATGTACAAAATAGAGCTTTAATAAATAAGAGGTTGATGAAGACTCCATATGAAGTTCTTCATCATTTGGCTCCTCTTATTTCATTCTTTAGAGCCTTTGGGTGTCCTTGTTTTATTCTCAACACTAGCAACCCACTCCATAAGTTTGCTAGTAAGGTGGATGCAGGGTACTTTGTTGGTTATTCATCAACTTGCAAAGCATACAGAGTCTTCAACTGTAGAACCAAGGGGGTTGAAGAAACTCTGCATGTTAAGTTCAATGAATCTCCAAAGGACAAGATTCCACAAAACCCTGTGGAGTTGTTTGATCTGGACATACTGCAATATGTTCCTTATCAACCCCCATCTGTTGAGCCTGTCAGCAGATCTCCACCTGGTGATACTGATGATGATGAAGTCAGTACTCACCTCTTCAGGTTTAGTGACAATCTGCCTAAGTTCACTGAACCTGATGCTCCTGTAGCCTCAGCAGCTCCATCCACTACAAATGCTGATGAGATTTCTGCTTGCTCTACTTCGTTTGAGCTGCCATCCTCTACATGGTTTCAGGAATCTCCATCACCATCTGTTGCTGCTGATGGGTCTACAAACACTTGCACAGATATCATAGTCTATCAAGAGCTCAAGAATCACCCCACATCACAGATCATTGGTGATATTCATGCTGGAGTTTCAACCAGGAATCAATTGTCTAACTTCTGCTTCTATGCTCTCTTCATCAGTCAGCAAGAGCCAAAGAACTATCATATTGCTTTAAGAGACAATGGATGGGTGGAAGCTATGCAGCTTGAGCTTCTTCAATTCAAGAAACAGCAAGTGTGGGAGCTTGTTCCATTACCCAAAGATAAGTGTGCTATAGGCACCAAGTGGGTATTCAGGAACAAAACAGATGAGAAGGGCCAAATTGTCAAGAACAAGGCCAGACTGGTTGTCCAAGGGTTTGCACAGGAGGAAGGCATCGATTATGATGAGACCTTTGCACCTGTGGCCAGACTGGAAGCAATCAGACTGTTCTTAGCTTATGCTGCCTTTCACAGTCTCAAGGTTTATCAAATGGATGTCAAAAGTGCCTTCCTATATGGAAAAATAAAAGAAGAGGTTTATGTGTGTCAACCACCAGGCTTTGAGGACAATAAACATCCTGATTGGGTGTACAAGCTTGATATGGCTCTCTATGGGCTGAAGCAAGCACCTAGAGCCTGGTATGAGACACTCTCAACCTTTCTTCTAGAGAATAAGTTCACTAGAGGCACCATTGATAAAACCTTATTCATCAAGACTGTGGGACAACATAAGCTCCTTGTTCAGATTTATGTTGATGACATCATCTTTGCATCCTCTGATCCAAAGTTGTGTGATGAATTTACAAAGCTTATGAAGCTGAGATTTGAAATGAGTGCTATGGGAGAATTACAGTATTTTCTGGGTTTGCAAATCAAACAACTGGATGATGGAATCTTCATCCATCAGTCCAAGTATACCAAAGAGTTGTTAAATAAGTTTGATTTACAATCCTGTAAGCCCTGTTCTACTCCCATGAGCAGCATCACACAACTAGATGTAGATCAGAAAGGTAAAGCGGTTGATGAAACCCTTTACAGATGTATGATTGGGTCCTTGATGTACCTTACAGCCTCTAGACCAGACATCATGTTTGCAACATGTGCTTGTGCTAGATTTCAGGCTGCACCTAAAGAATCCCATTTGATTGCAGTCAAAAGGATCTTTAGATATCTACAAGGTACCCAATCTCTAGGTCTTTGGTATTCAGCTGGGCATTCTTGCAAATTAGTTGCTTTCTCTGATAGTGGCTATGCAGGATGCAAAGTCACCAGAAAATCCACTTCTGGTGGTTGCCAATTCCTAGGCAATTGTTTAGTTTCTTGGCAGAGTAAGAAACAAACATCAATTGCTACATCTACTGCTGAAGCTGAGTATATTGCTGCTGCAAGTTGTACCTCTCAGATACTCTGGCTTCAGAACCAACTTCTGGATTATGGCATTACTGAGACTAAAACTCCATTACTAATGGATAGTGCTTCAGCTCTCTGTATTGTTAAGAATCCAGTCCAGCACTCAAGGACCAAACATATTGAGATCAGACATCATTTTATCAGGGATTGCTATGAGAAAGGTCTGATTGATCCTAAGTTTGTGCCTAGTGCTGATGAGCTTGCAGACATTTTTACTAAGCCTTTAGATAGTGCCACATTCCAAAATTTGGTACTAAGGCTTGGTATGCTGCTGCTTGATTGATTTGACCTATGCTGTAACTTATTTAGTTCACAACTACTGAAGAGCAAAGGTCAAATACAAGTACTGATGAGTAATTTAGTCTTCAGCTCTTTCACAACTACTGAAGACTAAAATGACTCAAAGTACTGATGTACATTATTTATTGAAAAACAACTGATGTAGTGAGGTGGATTACAACTACTGATGTATGATTTTCAAATAAATAAGTACTGAAGAAAAAATTTTGCTCATAAGTACTGATGTGTAATCTTACACAAATACTGAAGACAAAATTTGTTCACCAGCTCTGAAGAATATTTCATCAGCACTTGTGAACATCTGATCACAAGAGCTGAAGGCATAAATATTCACAAGAGCTGAAGGGTCGATGAATCATCTGAAAGTCAGCCAAAGAGCTGATGAGTAAGTGTGGAGGCTAGTATGAAACAACTGATTTGACGGAAACAGCTGATGAGTAATTTCTCATCAGCTGATAACAACAGCTGATGTTTCATACACAAACAACTGAAGGACAAAACCATGCCTTCAGTAGTTCACAACTACTGACATCAGTAGTTCACAACTACTGAAGGCTAACACCAAGTCCTCAGTTGTTTACAACAACTGAAGCAATACCATGTCTTCAGTAGTTCACAACTACTGATCTTAGTAGTTTACAACTACTGCAGGCTAACACCAAGTCTTCAGTTGTTCCAACGTCTGAAGAAGAATACTAGGTCAGCAGTGGTTCATAACTACTGACGACTGACAGTAACTCTTCAGACGTTCACAACATCTGAAGGACAAAACCAAGGTCTCAGTAGTTTCAACTACTGAAGACTAATACCAAGTCCTCAGATGTTACAACCACTGAAGGTTAAAACCACGTCATCAGTTGTTACAACAACTGATAACTAACACCAAAACCTTCAGTAGTTTTCTTTCAACCTTTGACTTTCCCTATAAATACCCCACTTTCAGAGCATTTACTCCTCACTTGACCTAATCCTTTCAAACCTCTGAAATTCCCATACACCATTAATGGCGACCATGCAACTGAAACCTCGACACAACTGTGTCGCCCATCTTACAAAAACGCCATTATGGCCCAAGTTTCACCAAGCCGTCGATCTTATGAACGACTCACCCTACAAAACGGCTTTTCTCCTGAACCCTACTATATACACCGACCCAAATGTCACCGTCTGAACCGGAGAGCAGAATGGCGAGGTCTCCCTCCGGTCCTCCATCAACGGCAAACCCGTGGTTATCACCCCAGCTACCATACGACAAACCCTAGAGCTGGAGGATGCCACTCACCCAACTTCCTACCCCAAAGGTACCCTGGATCTCTCATTCACATCCCATGACTACCAGGGTAACCTCTCCGCCACCACCTTGTTGAAGAAACACTTCCCTGACCCTCAACGATTGATCTTCCACATGGTGAACGTGTGTCTGGCTCCCAAGACCTCTTCGTGGGACCAGATGCCCACAAGGTGGCAACAGGTATTGTTCTCTATCCTTGAAAAACAACCGTTAAACTTAACTGATTTAATATTTTTGGAAATAAAGGATATGGCCACAAAACCAATTTCTAACCGATGGATCTTGTATCCTCGGTTCATTATGGCCATAATAGAGAACCAGCTTCAGGCTGAGGGACTAGTTGGCACTGGGGTCCCTGCCATGGCTGTTCAAGCCGAGGTATACTCCAGGCACAACACTGACCACACACTCAAACAGGCTGGCCAGCTGCGAAAACCCACGCAGTAGGAACCCACAGCCTCCACCTCCAAATCCAAAGTCCCCACCAAGCCAAAAGCCAAAAAGAAGCCCAAAAAGGCTACTCAGGGAGATGAGTCCCCTGAGGATGCCCCTGCCACACAAAGGCAGGATGTGCCTGCTGGTTCGATTCTCCCAGCAGGTACCACGACTCCACCCACCACAACCGCACAGCTTCCTCTCAACAGGAGCCTGATGCAACCAATTTTAGGGCAACCACATTACTGGGGTCTTTCTCACTTGAGAAGACTGCCATTGAAGAGCACAGTCCTCCCCATGTGCACACTGCTTCGAGCCCATCTCTTGATGAGACCGCCCCACAAAGCCCTACATTGGTTATCGCCAAAGTGCTGACCCATCTGAGCACTCCACCCTCTCCCCAGAAACCTATTACAACTGGGGAGACTCCAACCGAAGAGGGGGTGGGTACAAGTGCCGATGGGAGCCCACAGCACAGAGAATCAGTTCAGTCTCCCAGTGTTGCTAGGGAGATGGAACAATCTGGTGAGGCTGCCACTTCCCCTGCATCAACATCTGAGCAGGGTGAAGCTGGTAACATCACTAAGACCTCACCAGAGGCAATGGCCGATGATGGATCCAATCCGGAGGCCAGAAGTCCCCAGTGCCATGAACAAGGGGCACATGTCATTACTGAGCCACACTCAGGACATGTTCATCCTGACAATGTCAGGAGGTCAGGTGATTCAGCTCATGCTGATGATGACCTGAGCTTCTTCTACGATGTAGTAGCTCAAAACACTATCCTAGAGGATGAGATAAGCAGACTCAAAGAGCTGCTTGCTCAAATGACTCAGGATAGAAGTCCATCTGCCACCACTACTCCACAGATGGCACCTTCACCCGAAGGTCTCACAAACACTGAGCCACTCCCACAAACTCAGCCACCAGCCCCTGCTTCTGGCACTAGCTCTCAGGGTCAGAACCCCCCTGAGCAGCTGGATGCTATCCTCCAAAAATCCCTACCTCTCATCACACCCATGCTTAAAGACTTAGTCATTCAAACCCTTGATGAGAGGCTTCCCACATACATACAACCCATGGTGGAGGTTGCCATTTCTAAGGCACTTGCTGATAGTCAAACCCCAACCAATGCACCCAAAAAGGGGGAGACATCAGTGCAAGTCAAGAGGAAGAGGGGTGAGGAGGAGAAAGAGGCAGAGAAAGAGGTGGTGGTAGAGAGGGAGTTGGTTGAGGAGACTAGGAAGGTGAGGGAGAAAGGGAAGAGGAAAGTGAGGGAGGTTGAGCATATAGAAGTGGCTGGAATCCAGAAGGATTTCAGTGTCACTGATAAGAAAAAGGGAGAGGAGGGAAAGAAGGTGGCTGATCCTGATCTAGCAGCCCTTGTCAAGGAGGCTGATGCTGAGCATAGCCTTTCAATGAACTCTGTCATTGAACAGTTGTTCAGGTAAGGCTTTGACAAGGACACTGCCTTGCTAGATCAAGAGATCAGGAATATAGAGAGAAAAGAGATAAACTACCGATGGTCTACTTATAGCCAAGAGGATCAAAAGAAACTCGAGGCTATGAGTAGATTCATTTCGAAGTACCTGGGTAGACCAGTCCTTGATGTCAAGGCATGGACCAGGGACAGACTCTTGGCAATAACCACCAAGATCTGTTCGGCTGGTGATTTCACAAAGGGACTGGTCGCTGAGGCCCTATCTGAAGCCGGTGCTGGGAACAGGACACTGCTAGTAAAACTGACCAAACCAGCCCTTATCTCTAGGCTACTAGCAGTGCCTACCAACATTCCCACACCAACAACCCAACCACAACCCACAAAACCAACTCCTTTACCACCAAAACCCGCAGCCAATGATCCACCCTTGAAGAAGAAGAGAAGGGTGCTGAGGCTGCAAGATGAAGAAGAGGAGGATGAGGAGGATAGCCTGCCACTTTCAGCAGTTATACCTCTACCCAAAGCCAAACCACAAACCATCACTCCCACCTCACAGCAGGACACTGTGAGGGTAAAGTTAGAAGAGGAGGAGCAGCAAAAGCGACATGATGAGGAAATGCTGAAAAGCATTGACAAATGTTATGCTGCTTCGACCTCTATAATGAACATGAAGAGAGAAGCTCTGAGATTATTCACTCTCAAACAAACCTTTCAATATGAAAAGGAGAGGGTGAGAACTTGGCCTGACCCAAGGGTGTCTCACAGGATAGTCAAGAAGGACATGCCTGTGAGATACAAGAGCCAACTAAAGAGAATCGTAGATGAAGAGATCTCTGTGGCTATTGTAATAACACCCTGGGAAATAGTAGAGGAATTCGAGAAAGCTTATAGAGCCGGCCAATCACCCTTTTCAATGCTAGATAATAGGGTGGTTAGGAAGGGTCTGGTCTATAAGAAGCTTGAGAATTTCCATAGGGATGAGCTCAACCTGCTGTTGGAGGGTAAACACCCTGATGAATTTGCATACAGGCAAATCACAATAGTTGAGCTCAAAAATGGTAGACAGGTCAAGTACATCTCAGAGCTGTACGGTAGGGAGGGATTGTTCGAAGGTGTGCCTGAAGACCTGTCCAAAGAAGAACAAATGATCTTTCTTCAGGCCTACACCCGAGAATCCAACCAGCTTGTACGTGGGAGGTAGATCTCATGGATGGGACAACAGCTCTGTGTCCAATTCCCCAAGACAGAGCTCCCATCCATACTTAGCCAAACAAACACTTGAGACTACCTCTCTGGCCAGTGCTTATATGGGTCAACTTCTAATCTGATCTAGAAGGAAATAGACCAATCTTTATGCCATCAATAAGTGGGACAACCAATAATTAGAGGTTTTGGCTGCATTGGTTCAGGGGGAGTTTGTTGGACTAAAAGAACCAATGAGCCAAGATCAGGAAAACCTCTAAGTCCCACATGACATCATAGCAACTGCTGAAGACTCCCATCAGCTATTGTGTTCTCTTGCTTGAATGTCAGACTCGAGAGCATCTTAGCTCCAACCATCAGCTGTTCTGACAAAGTCTGAAGAACAAAGTATGAAGATCAAAGAACTGAAGAACAACAGCTGAAGAAGACTCCAAAGTACTGAAGACCAAGTACTGAAGTCTGAAGTACTGATCTTACAAGTACTGAAGACTTCAAGTACTGAAGACAAGTACTGAAGAATCAAAAGCTGAACTGAAGACCTTCTACTGAAGCACAAAGTCTGAAGACAAAGACTGAAGACAACAACTGATGATATCTACTGAAGTCATCAGTTGTTACATCATCTGAAGCCAAGTCTGAAGACCAAGTACTGAAGACTCAGAGTTTGTCACAACAGCTGAAGAAGTCTTCTTCAGTTGTTGTGATGGTTTTTCCTTTTCAGTAGTTTATTTCATTTCAGTAGTTGTACAACAACTGAAGAGCATGTTCTTCAGTTGTTATAGTATCAGTAGTTATAAACGACTGAAGAGTTTGTTCTTCAGTCGTTGTAGGATTTCAGTAGTTTTACTTTTGTCAGTATTTAGGAAACTTTTGTAAGAAGATGTCAGTTGTTGACATCTTCAGTAGTTTTATGTTTTTGTCAGTTGTAATTTGAATATTCAGTGATGTCAGAAAAAGGACATCAACCCATCCTTTTGCCGCCTATAAAAGGATGGGTAACCATACAGTTTTAATTGCCGAAACGTGCGACCAATAGAACATTTATTGTTTCGCAGAACTCTTCTCTCTCTATGTTTATGCTTTAATTTGAAATATCTTTTATGTTCTTGCTTTAATTGCTAATTAATGTGCTAAATCCGCTGCAAACATAATCTAATTGATCAACCGAGAGGCTGAGATCCTGTCACTACTCCACGTAGTCGTTCACATTACATCTATACTGATCATTAAAGGTATATTTTGATCTGTACGGTTACTAAAGAGACGAATTTCAAAATGGACCTTAACAACTTAAACTAAAATCTCATAAATGGACTTAAAAGTTGAATTTGAAAGATGAAATATACATAATGGTCCTAGGCGACTGTTATATAATAGATTTCAAGGATTAAAATCAAGTTTTTGAACATCAATTTGATGGTTGGGGTATGCGAATCGCACAAGTACTATGAACAGACGCGAAATGGTGATTTCGCGTGAGAACTGTTCTCGCGTGAATCCTATTTTCACGTAAGGTTTGAATTTCACAAAATGTGGTTTTTTGCATGAAAGTAACTGTCGCATAAAGTGGGTTTTCGCGTGATGAGGTTTTTCGCATGAAACTTGTTTTTCGCATGAAGTGTGACTTTCGCATGAAATGATATTTTCGCAAGGAGTTTTCGCATGACCTTAGTTTTCGCACAATAGAATATTAGTTGCTGAAATTTTCTAAGTGTGGAATTTGATTTATTTTCACACAACTGAAACTCATAATTGCTAACATTTTCTAAGTGTTGAAAATTTCTTTTTCACACGATTGAAACACTTACATGCTGAAAATTTTCTAAGTGTTAATTGTGTTATATTCACGTGAAAGAAAACTCGAATGATGAAAAATTTCTAAGTGTTCAAATTTTGTTATGTGTGATTAAGTTATTTCAATGTTCTAATGTTTTTTTTGTAACATTGTAGATGGCCCAAATGATTTTTAATAAAAATCATAACTGCGTAGCCTACTTGGATGATGTTCCTGAGGGAAAGGAACTTTTCGCATCTATGATAGAAGGGCTAAAGAACTCACGAATAGTATATGCCATTTCTGCTGATCCAGCTATTTACTCTGAGTTGATTGATTCTTTCTGGAGCACTGCTGCTCTAGAAAAAGATCAAGCTAGAAATCCAATCATTACTGCTACAGTCAAAGATAAGAGAGTGACTATTTCTCCAGCTATTCTGAACAGAGTGTTACTTTTTGATGACCAACAAGATGCTCCAACTAGATTGGAAGATGACGTTGTTATTGATTGTCTGACTAGGATGGGATACGAGTATAGATATCCAAGTCTGGAGAAAAAGTGGTTGCCACCCTATTGGAAGTATCTTTTTCATGTGGTGATTCACTGTCTGAGCAACCTGAAGGCTGGGATGGACAGTCTGAGTACTGTGTTTGGATCTTTATTAGTCTCCCTGGCGGATGATCTTCCATTCAGTATTTCTGGAGTAATTTTCCAGGAGATGCAGAAAAATGCCACAGCTAATCCGGGAAGGAAGTTTATCATGTATCCTCGGTTTATTCAGCTAGTAATTAATGACGCCTATCCTGAACTTGCCACTCTGAGGTCTCCAAAATATGTTGTACAGACCATAAAGAAGGAGATCTTTACTCATCTTACTGGAGCACGTGGAAACAAGTGCTCAGGAGAAAGTTTTGCTAAGATTGGTAAATTCTCTGAGATAGATGACACTGTTGGAGATTTGGAAGGAGAAAATGCTAACACTGAAGAAGCACAGACTGGCACTTCTGCCTCTGATGCTAGAGACGATATTGATGAGGAGATAGAAAGAATGTTTGAAGAGGAGCCAATCAATGAAGGGAGAGTGGAAGGTGAAGTACACACTGCTTCCAGTTCTGAGACAGATAGTGATCAAATTAGGAATGTACCTTACATTCTTCAAAGAGATCAACCTCCTATTACTTCTACTTCTTCCAGGATAAGTACTGATGAGAGAGATTCTGATTATAATCCTGTGGATTCACCTAGTACTTCCATGAGGAGAAAGAGAATGGCTAGGAGAAAAGATTTCCCGGTTAGAAAAATGGGAAGAGGTGAAATTCCAAGAAAACTACGTACTCAGGTGATTATTACAGAAACTGAACAGCCTATTATTTCTGATACTCAAAGATCACCTGAGAAAGAGACGACTGAGGAAGAACATCCAGCTGGCTCAACTGCTACAGCTACTGAGACTGAACCAATTCATGTTTTTGATCCACCTAACGTCTCTGATCCTGTTTTCTCAACTCTACCAAGACAAGAAAATCTGGAGTTTGATGTAGATACTTTTCTAAACACTCCTCCAGATTTCCAAGGAAGAGAAGAATCTACCAGTGCTCCTCACTCTATTACTTTGGAAGAACGAATCAAGAATTTGGAAAAGGAGAGTTATGAAAATCTGAAGGTTATATCTGAGTTGAAAAAGGAAAATGAAGAGAAAACAAAGCTAATTACCATGATTCATCTAGATTCTGTAATCAAGGATACAAGAATAGCAACTCTAGAGCAACAAATGAAGAATATTTTTACTATTCATCGGGTTTGGAGAGGCAGCTGAACGAGCTGAGAGAGTTTATCTCTCAAATCTATTTCCATCAACCACCAGTTATTCGGTCTACAACTGTGGTTGGTGAAACGAGCAGGCGTTCTCCAAGTCCATCTCCTGCAGAAAATATTCAAGAAAGAGAAACGGTCAACGAAGCTCAAGCTACTGAAGAACTGCCAAGTGTTAGTACTACTGAAGATGTTCTAATTTCATCTGAAGTACCTATCACTGAAGCTTTTACATCTACAGCTTTTGTTGAGCCAGAACATATGATGACTCTTCCTGTTGTTACTGAAGAAAATGATGAAGATTTGATTGATTATGGTGATTCAGAAGATGATGATGATAATGATGATAAGGATGATGATAATGATGATGATGATGATGATGGTGGAGATGATGGTGGACATGATGGATGAAATAATGATGATAATAATGATGATGATGATAGAGGTGATGTTAGAGGCTTATCGTCTAATCCAACTGGTGATACTAGCACTGAAAATGTCTCATGACCAAGTGCTAGTAATCCAGAAGGATATGATCCAATGGATCCTGATACTGAAAGTCTGTATGAGAAAGAGCTATACTCATTTCAACAATCAACTTCAACTGCAGCTATAGAAGAAGAGTTTGGGTTATTTGATGATGTTGAAGAGCAAAATGAGTATACTGACATTTTTGGGAACAACTTACCGGACTTATTCAAAGACATTGATCTGGAAGAAGGAGAAATTCCTACTGAGTCTGTAAGTGATCCAACTCCTTCTGGTACAATACAACAGGACTCTACTGGGCAGATTGCTTTATATACCAGAGGAGGATTGCAGTTCAAAGCGCCACCACCACCCAAAGAGACTCATTTCGTATTTGTATCAAAGCCTAAACAGAAATATGGTGAAATGTCTCATGTTATAACCTGGGGTTATGATAGCGAGAAAAAGTTGTATGTTATAAAGAGAAAGAATGGAGAAATAGACTATCTGAAGAGCACTCAAGACATCCATACATTACGAGCTGCTGATCTTTATTCCATGGGAAAAGCTCCATTCTTCAATGAAAGCAACTATAGCGAAGCTGAATTAATGAGATCTAAGATAAGAAGGGAGATGAGAACTAACTTCAAGGACTTCAAAACTGCAAAGTCAAAGGTGATTGATGACTCTTCAAGAATTGATGAAAACACCAAAGCTCCAATAAAAATAAGAGTCTATCAATATCCTAAATTCATAAGAAAAGTCCCAGTTCATGCTCCTGTTCATCCAAATTCTTTGAAGCAATTAATTTCTTGGAGATGTGAAAAGGATTCAGGTCAAGCTGTGATCAAATGTGCTGATAAATCATACAGAATCATTGATTCAGCTGACTTAATGAAATTCGGCAAAGACGACTTGATCAAGCTACTACACTGTCCTATTTCAGCTGATGAGTCTGTTTACTTTTTGTCTTGCCAATATGTTTGGATGACAGATCGTATCCTTAGAAATAAATGGTATGCATATTCAGGCACTTACTAGAAAGCCAACTTTGATTTTGACTGATAATGTTTCACCGAGCCTAGGGGGAGATTGTAGAAGACTACATAAGGCTCGGCAAAACAACAAAGTGATTGTAAAACCTCGAATTCTCCCAGAAAAACAACAAACACACGATCTCAATATTGTGAATGCGGAATGTAAACAATATTGGAGTAGAAGAAGAATGAATTGATCACAAAATGATTCTCAGATTGAATAACACAACCTAGAACAGGTCTTGTGCGATTTCGCACAGCACTAATATGATAAATGAACAAAAGCTTAATTACAAAACTAAAACAAAACTATTTATACTAAACAGCAGTTCTCGCGCGACTAGCTTTTCTCACAGCTTCCTTTTGCGCGGGACATGAATGTCGCGTGGAGTCCTTTGTCGCGTGGTCTGCTTCTTGCGTGACATCTGCTTTTCGCGTGAATCAGGTTTTCGCACAAGTTGTTTTGCCGAGCCTTGATTAGTCTTCTACAATCTCCCCCTAGGCTCGGTGAAACCTGATCAATCAAAATCAACGTTTGCCTTCTTGTACGAGCCTGCATAAGCATACCATTTGTTCCTAAGGATCCGGTCAATCATCCACACATACTGGCAAGATAGAAAATAAACGGACTCATCAGCTGTAATAGGGCAGTGTAAAAGCTTGAGTAAGTCGTCTTTGCCAAACTTCATCAAGTCTGCTGGATCAATGATTCGAAATGACTTGTCAGTACATCTGATCACAGCGTGACCGGAATCCTTCTCACATCTCCATAAGAGTAATTGCTTTAAAGTGTTGGGAGGAACTGGAGCATGCACGGGGACTTTCCTGATAAATTTAGGATGTTGATAGACTCGTATTTTCATTGGAGCTTTAGTCTTTTCATCTATTCTTGTTGAGTCATCAATCACCTTTGATTTGGCAGTCTTAAAATCCTTGAAGTTTGTGCGCATCTCCCTTCGTATCATAGATCTCATCAGTTCATCTTCACTGTAATTACTTTCATTAAAGAATGGAGCTTTGCCCATGGAGTAGAGATCAGCAGCACGTAGAGTATGGAAGTCTTGTGTGCTTTTCAGATAGTCAATTTCTCCATTCTTTCTTTTTATTACATACAACCTTTTCTCGCCATCATAACCCCAGCTAATAACATGAGACATTTCACCATACTTCTGCTTAGGCTTAGAAAAGAATAGAAAATAAGCTTCAGTAGGTGGTGGTGGTGCTTTGAACATTAATCCTCCTATAGTGAATAACGCAATCTGACCAGTAGAATCTTTCTTTGTAGAAACAGCAGGAGTTTCACCACTTACAGTCTCAGTAGGGATTTCTCCTTCTTCAAGATTAATGTCTTTAAATAACTCTTGAAGGTTGTTCCCAAATATGTCAGTATATTCATTCTGATCCTCCAAATCATCAAACATATCAAATTCTTCTTCTACAGCTCCTGATGAAGATTGTTGAAAAGAATACAATTCCTTTTCATACACACTCTCAGTGGCAGGGTCAAGTGGATCATATCCTTCCGGATCACTAACACTTAGTCGATCGACATTATCAGTGTTAGTATCTCCAGTTGGACTCGAGGAGAAACCTGTAGCATCACCTCCATCATTATTACCACCATCATCATTATCACCATCATTTCCACCATCATCTCCACCATTATCATCATCATTTTCATTATCATCTTCATCATCATCCTCATCATCATCATCCTCATTATCATCTGAATCAGCATAATCAACCAACTCTTCATCCTCCTCTTCATGAACAATAGGCAAAGTTATCATATGCTCAGGCTCAACGAAAGCTGTAGATGTGAAAGCTTCGGTGATAGGTACTTCAGATGAAATTGGAACATCTTCAGTCGCACTAACACTTGGCTGTTCAGTAGAAGTTTGAGCTTCGTTGACCACTTCTTTTTCTGGAACATTCTCAGTGGGAGGAGGGCTTGGAGATCGCCTACTAGATTTACCAATCACAGTAGTAGACCGTATGACTGGTGGTTGATGAAAGTAAGTCTGTGAAATAAATTCTCTAAGCTCATTTGTAAAACCTCTGAAAACTTCCCATGAATCAATAACACACGATCTCAATCTTGTGAATCGCGGAATATAAACAAGATTGGAGTAGAAGAAGAATCAAATTGAACTCAAATGATATTAAATTGAAGAACAAAAACCTATTACAGGTCTTGTGCGATTTCGCACAGAACAAAATGATATCTGAACAAAAGCTTAATTACAAAATAAAATCTAGCTATTTATACTAAACATAGAGTTCTCGCGCGAGATGCCTTTCGCGCGGCCAAGTCTTTCGCGTGGAAGCTGCTCTCGCGTGGAAGCTGTTCTCGCGCACAGTCTGCTTCTCGCGTGACTTCTTCCTGTCGCGTGGATCCAGTCTTTCGCATATGATGTTTTGCCGAGCCTTGATTTGTCTTCTACAATCTCCCCCTAGGCTCGGTGAAACATAATCAATCAAAGTCAATATTCGCCTTCTTGTAAGAGCCAGCATAGGCATACCATTTGTTTCTCAGGATCCGGTCAATCATCCATACGTACTGGCAAGATAGAAAATAAACAGACTCATCAGCTGAAATAGGGCAGTGTAACAGCTTGAATAAGTCGTCTTTGCCAAACTTCATCAAGTCTGCTGGATCAATGATTCGATAAGACCTGTCTATACATCTGATCACAGCGTGACCGGAATCCTTTTCACATCTCCAAGATATAAGTTGCCTCAAAGAGTTGGGAGGAACTGGAGCATGCACAGGGACTTTTCTGATAAATTTGGGATGTTGATAGACTCGTATCTTCATAGGAGCTTTAGTATTTTCATCAATTCTTGTTGAGTCATCAATCAACTTTGATTTTGCAGTTTTAAAGTCCTTGAAATTTGTGCGCATCTCCCTTCTTATCATGGATCTCATGAGTTCAGCTTCACTGTAATTACTCTCATTGAAGAATGGAGCTTTGCCCATGGAGTATAAATCAGCAGCACGTAAAGTATGGAAGTCTTGAGTGCTCTTTAGATAATCAATCTCTCCATTCCTTCTCTTTATGACATACATCCTTTTCTCGCTATCATAACCCCAGCTAATAACATGAGACATTTCACCATACTTTTGTTTTGGCTTTGAAATAAACAGAAAGTGAGCTTTAGTAGGTGGTGGTGGTGCTTTGAATTGTAAACCTCCTCTAGTGTATAGGGCAATCTGACCAGTAGTATTTGTCTTTGTAGTATCAGTAGGAGTTTCACCACTCACAGTCTCATTGGGAATTTCTCCTTCTTCAAGATTGATGTCTTTGAATAGCTCTTGAAGGTTGTTCCCAAAAATGTCTGTATACTCATTCTGCTCTTCCAGATCATCAAAAATATCAAGTTCTTCTTCAACAGCTCCAGATGAAGTTTGTTGAAAAGAATACAATCCTTTTCATAAACACTTTCCGTGGCAGGGTCAAGTGGATCATATCCTTCTGGATCACTAACACTTGGTCTATCGACATTGTCAGTGTTAGTATCTCCAGTAGGACTCGAAGAAGAACCTGTAGCATTATCTCCATCATTATCATCTCCATCATCATTATTACCATCATTACCTCCATTATCTCCACCATCATCATCACCATCATTTCCACCATCGTTATCATCATTTTCATCGTCATCCTCATCATTATCATCCTCATCATCATCATCCCTATAATCATCAGAATCTGCATAATCAACTAACTCTTCATCCTCCTGTTCATGAACAATAGGCATAGAAACCATGTGTTCCGGCTCAACGAAAGCTGTAGATGTGTAAGCTTCGGTGATAGGTACTTCAGATGAAATAGGAACATCTTCAGTAGTGCTAACACTTGGCTGTACAATAGATGCTTGTGCTTCGTTGACCGTTTCCTTCTCAGGAACAGTCTCAGTAGGAGGTGGGCTTGGAGAGCGTCTACTTGATTCACCAATTACTGTAGTAGACCTTACGATAGGGGGCTGATGAAAATAAGTCTGTGAAATGAATTCTCTCAGCTCGTTCAGTTGTCTCTCCAACCCAGAAGTGTAGTCAAACATGCTCTTCATTTGTTGTTCAAGAGAGGCCAATCTTGTGTCTTTGATAGCTGAGTCAAGATGAATCATGTTGATCAGATTTGTCTTTTCATCATTGCCTTTCTTTAATTCAGCAATCAACTTCATATTCTCAAAGTTTTCTTTCTCCAGGTTCTTTATTCTTTCTTCCAACGTGATAGAACCAGGAGTGCTTGTTGATTCCTCTCTCCTCTGAAACTCAGGAGGAGTATTCAAGAGTGTATCTACATCAAACTCTAAATTTTCTTGATGAGGTGGTGTAGAAAAACCTGAGCCAGAAATATTAGCTGCTCCAGAAACAGGAACTGTTTCTGTTTCAGGAGCAGAAGAAGTCACATTGGCTGCCTGATCTTGCTCTGTCTCGGTGACAACCACATGTGTTCTTGGTCTCCTTAGTACAATACCTCGGCCTCTCTTTCTTGCCGGAAAATCTTTCCTTCTTGCCATACGTTTTCTTCGTGAGGAGGTACTTGGTGACTCTTCAGGGACATAATCAGTATCCCTGTCTTCCTCATTTGGTCGAGAAGATGTTGGAGTAGAAGGGGTTGGATCAGTTTGGATCACATAGGGAACATTCCCTATTTGATCACTAGCAGTCTCAGAACTGGAAGCAGAGTGAACAACTTCTTCCATTCCTCCTTCACGCACAGGCTCATCTTCAAATAGCTTCTCAATCTCTTCATCAATATTATCTCTAGTAGTAGAAGTAGAAGCACCATTCTGTGCATCATCAGCATGAGCACCTTCATCAAATTCATCAACATGTTCATCAATCTCAGAGAATTTTCCAATCTTCGCAAAACTTTCACCAGAGCATTTGTTTCCTCTGGCTCCAGTAAGGTGTGTAAAAATCTCCTTCTTAATTGTCTGTACAACATATTTAGGAGATCTCTGAGTGGCAAGCTCAGGAAATGCATCATTGATAACCAGCTGAATAAATCTGGGATACATGATAAACTTTCTCCCTGGATTGGCCGTAGCGTTTTTCACCATCTCTTGAAATATAACTCCAGAGATACTGAATGGAATATCATCCACCAGAGAAACCAATAAGGATCCAAACACAGCACTAAGACTGTTCATCCCAGCCTTCAGATTGCTTAAACAGTGTATTACCACGTGAAATAAGTATTTCCAGTATGGTGGTAACCACTTCTTTTCCAGACTTGGGTATCTATACTCGTATCCTATACGAGTCAAGCAATCTATCATAACATCATCCTCAAGTCTAGTAGGAGCATTATCTTGATCATCAAACAGTAATACTCTGTTCAGAATAGCCTGTGATACAGTCACTCTTTTCTCCTTGACTGTGGCTGTGATAATCTGATTACTAGCTTGGTCTTTTTCCAGAGCAGCAGTGCTCCAGAAAGAATCAATAAGCTCAGAATATATTGCTGGATCAGCAGATATGGCATAAACAATCCTAGAATTCTTTAGTCCCTCGATCATAGAAGAAAATAATTCCTTTCCTTCTGGAACCTCATCCAAGTATGCAACACAATTATGATTCTTATTAAAAATCATTTGTGCCATCTGCATTGTCAAATAAGATCAAGATTAGAATACTCAGAATATAACTTAAATATACTAAAAAAAATCATTTATACACTTAATGAATTTTTAGCAATAAAACTCTCATTTGCACGAACTTATTCTTGAAACTTAAAAATTTAGCAATTAAGTTCCTATTTTGCAAAAACTAAGTACATATGATAAGTTAATTTGATAGAAAATGAACATCAATACTTAGAAAAATTGCAAAAATTTCTGTCATGTGAAATCCCGTGTCGTGCGAAAGTTCTATTTGTGCAATATGACATTTCGTGCGACATGCTTTTATCATGCGAATACATGAATCAAGCGAAATGAAAAACTCATGCGAAATACAAAAATCTTGCGAAAAATGGTTTCACGCGAAAAACCCTTATCACGCGAAAATAAATTTCACGCGATAAGCTTTCTCAAGCGAATTCGCTTTTTCGCAACTGTTCAGTTCCCTGGTGCGATTCGCACAACCCCAACTTCAAATTAACCGTCCAAAACTCGATTTTACTCCACAAGATTCATTCCATCACTGTCGCCTAAGTCTATTAGGTGTATTTCAACATTCAATTTCATCTTTTAATCCTGATTTTAAGATTTTATTTTCAAGTTGTTAAGTTCCTTTTACATTGAATCTCTATAGTAACCAAACCAAACATGTTATACCTTTGAAACACACTCTGATTGTAATGTGAACAAATATGAGAATCAGAATAATCAGGTACGAACTAAAAGATCTCTGAATTTGATTTTCAGATGTGAAGCGAAAAATGTTTTCGGATACGAAGCGACGAGGGTTTTCGGGTGTGGTTTGAGCGAAATGTGATTTTGTCTTGAACAGTGTGAAATTTATATCCCTGACAAGTCACGCGACAGGTACTTTCGCAAGTCATTCTATTTCGCGTGACTTTCCCTTTCGCGTGCGAAATGAAGAATTTTTCAAAGTTTTCAAATTTTTCAATTTTTAAACTTTTTCAAACCTTTACACAACTTTCAATCCTTTTTATTTTAATGAATTAAGTCAACATAAAATGTTATTTACCAAGCGACCAATTAATTTAATGAATCTTCACAAAAAGATTTTTTCATTTTTTTATAAAGAATAAAATTGCAATTGTTTCTTTTTCTTAAAAGGACAATCACAATTTTAGGGGGAGAAAATTAGAAAAACAAGTTCTGAAAAAATATTTTTGGTCTTAGGGGGAGTTAAGATCAAAGGATTGTCAAAATCAAAAGAAAAATTTTCATACTTAAAATGTGAAATGATATTACAAAGTTCAAAACGAGTATAAGTACTTTCAAAGGCTTAAATACGAATACACTTGGATTATGTTTGATATGTTGATAGGCTTTGCTTTCAGAAATGAAAAGATCATAATTGAGTGATTACACTTGAATTAAAGAAATATGAATTAGTGGGGAACATATCAGGATTCTGTGCCAAAAATGTTCTAACACAGACTGAGAGATATAATCTTGTCATACTCAAGCCTGTATATGATTGATTCAGTGATTATCATAACTATATATATATATAAAAGATAAAAAAAATACAAAAAGAAACAAAAAGGAGAAAAATACAACAAGAAAATAATTGAGCAAAAAGATGCCAAAAGGAAAAAGGCCATATAGGATATAAGATGCCAAGAAGCACAACAAATCAAAAGATATGTCTAAATGACATACATACTATATGGTATATATTTTCTGATTTTGAGAATAGTTTTTAACTTTGGAAGGCAAAATCGAAAGATGGGGCATGTAAGTCCGAATGGCTTGTAAGTCCTAAACATCTAGAGAGGGCAGACGTAAGTCCGGATGGCTGTCAGTAAGTCCTTAAACTTGTTAATATTCCGGGTTAAGAAATATTTCTCAGGCTAGTTATGCTCAAATAGTTATATTTAGGATTACAATAAATGGTATCACTGATCATCAATGTATGGTTTAAGTCAAATTGGGGTGACTTGAAAAATCTCAATAGTGTCTTGAAGGATAATAATTACTTTACAGAAGTTCTGATTGTGGGATCCATTGACTTATATTAAATCAACACAAAACATGATATATATCACTCATTATGTTTCTGAGTAAAACATGAAGTATAAGTTTAAAGCAGACAACAGATATTGACAATCAACTTAACCAGTTATTTTAAATAAAGCCGGACAGAGTCTTATCTTGACAAAAGAATTATATGATCTCATTATGAAAATTTATACAAAACAAGCAAATCCGATCTTGATTCTTTAATTGTTTTAATTCTTTTGTTATTTTGTTTGTAAGTGTTTGTTTTTATTTCACTTTTATAGTGTTTTATTTTTAAGACAAAGAAATAACAAGAAAATTTTTGAAAATTGAAGATTCATTAAATTAATTGGTCACTTGGTAAATAACATTTTATGTTGACTTAATTCATTAAAAAAAAAGGATTGAAAGTTGTGTAAAGGTTTGAAAAAGTTTAAAAATTGAAAAATTTGAAAACTTTGAAAAATTCTTCATTTCGCACGCGAAAGGGAAAGTCACGCGAAATAGAATGACTTGCGAAAGTACCTGTCGCGTGACTTGTCAGGGATATAAATTTCACACTGTTCAAGACAAAATCACATTTCGCTCAAACCACACCCGAAAACCCTCGTCGCTTCGCATCCGAAAACATTTTTCGCTTCACATCTGAAAATCAAATTCTGAGATCTTTTAGTTCGTACCTGATTATTCTGATTCTCATATTCAAACCCTGAATTATAATCAAACATGTTCTTCATCTGTTGTTCAAGAGAAGCTATCCTTGTATCTTTAATTGCAGAATCCAGATGAATCATGGTAATCTGACTCGACTTTTCTTCATTTTCCTTTTTCAGTTCAGCAATCATCTTTACATTTTCAAAACTTTCTTTCTCCAAGTTCTTAACTCTTTCTTCTAGAGTTATAGAATGAGGAGTGCTAGATGATTCCTCTCTCCTTTGAAACTCTGAAGGAGTATTCAAAAATGAATCAACATGAAACTCTAAGTTTTCCTGCCGTGGAGGTGTAGAAAAACCAGATCCAGAAACAGGAACAGTTTCTATCTCGGTAGCAGTGGTTGTAGTATCAACATGTGTTTCTTCCTTAGTAATCACATTTTCAGATGATCTCTGAATGTCAGAAGAAGTAATCTGTTCAGCCTCTGTAACAATCACTTGAGTTCGTGGCCGTTTTGGAATAACACTTTTCCCTCTTCTTCTTGCAGGGAAGTCTTTTCTTTTTGCCATTCGTTTTCATCTAGAAGAAGTACTTGGTGATTCCACAGGAATATAATCAGTGTCTCTCTCTTCAGTACTTTTCCTGGTAGAAGTTGGAGTAGAGGGAGTCTGATCTGTTTGGAGCTCATATGGAACATTCCCTATCTGATCACTTGGTGTTTCAGAGCTAGAAGCTGAGTGAACAACACCTTCCCTTCTTTCTTCATTGGATGGTTCATCCCCAAACATTCTTTCAATCTCCTGATCTATATCATCTCTAGTACCAGAAGTAGAAGCATCAGTCTGTGCCTCATCAATGGGTACATCACCTCCCAAATCTTCAAGATTGTCATCAACTTCTGAAAATCTACCAATCTTGGCAAAACTTTCACCAGAGCATTTGTTGCCTCTGGCTCCAGTTAGATGTGTGAAAATCTCCTTCTTGATAGTCTGTACAACATACATAGGAGATCTCTGAGTAGCAAGCTCAGGATAAGCATCATTTATCACTAGCTGGATAAATCTCGGGTACATGATGAACTTTCTTCCAGGATTGGCTGTGGCATTCTTTACCATCTCCTGAAAGATAACGCCAGATATACTGAAAGGAATATCATCAACCAAAGAAACCAATAGGGAGCCAAAAACTGCACTCAAGCTATCCATCCTAGCTTTGAGGTTGCTCAGACAATGAATCACCACATGAAATAAGTACTTCCAGTACGGTGGTAGCCATTCTTCTCTAAACTTGGATATCTGTACTCGTATCCCATACGAGCCAGACAATCAATCACTATATCATCATCAAGACGAGTTGGTGCTCCTTCTTGATCATCAAATAAAAGAACTCGGTTCAGGATGGACTGAGAAACTGTCACTCGTTTGTCTTTGACAGTAGCAGTGATAATCTGGTTTCCCGCTTGGTCCTTTTCCAGAGCAGCAGTGCTCCAGAAAGAATCTATTAGCTCAGAATAAATGGCGGGGTCAGCAGATATAGCATAGACAATATGGGAATTCTTCAATCCTTCGATCATAGACGAAAACAGTTCCTTCCCTTCCGGAACCTCGTCTAAGTAAGCAACACAATTATGATTTTTATTAAAAATCATTTGTGCCATCTGCATTGTAAAACAAAATCAAGATTAGAACACTTTGAATATAACTTAATTATGTCAAATGAAATTTCAACACTTAGAACATTTTAACACTTAAAAAAATTCAACATTTAAAACTAAGTCACATGTAAATACCTATACAACACTTAAGATTTTAGCAACAAAGGTTGATAATGTGAAAGCAAGTAGCAAGATGTAAGTTCAATTGAGACAACAACATTAACACTTAGAAAAATTTCAAAGCTTTCTGTTATGCGAAATGCCAAGTCATGCGAAAATGTACTTCGTGCGAATATGAATTCAAGTCGAAAGACCTTGCGAAAACTGATTTCATGCGACAAAGAATTTCATGCGAAACGGAATTATAAGCGAAATCAAGAATCACGCGAAAATTGAATATCATGCGAAACATATTCACGCGAAATTCTACTTTCGCGTCTGTTCAGCTTTCTTGTGCGATTCGCACAACCTGTCTTTCAAATTAATGGTTCAAAAATCAATTTTAATCCATGAAATTCAGTCCATTGCTTTCGCCTAAGTCCATTACGTGTATTTCATTTGTCAATTTCAACATTAAAGTCCATTTTGTAAGATTTTAGTTCAAGATGTTAAGTTCCATTTATACCCTATGTATCTAAAGTAACCATTTTCGTCATATTACCTTTAGAATCAATATATGTATGTAACGAACACGAAATTACACTCAGAAACACAGTCAATAACTCAGAAGTTGATTTTCAGAGAGGAAGCGAAAAGAGCTTCGGATGCGAAGCGAGAAGTGGTTTTCGGGTGGTCTGAGCGAAAAATGATGTTTTCTAGAACACTGTGATATTTATATTCCAGACAAATCACGCGACACGCCTTTTCGCAAGACGGAGTGTTTCGTGTGACTTTCCCTTTCGCGCGATGTGACAACCCGAAAATTTTCATGATTTAATAAAAAATTTTTATGTGAATTTATAGTTTATTTTTATATTTTTATTATTATTTAAGGATAATATTAATAATAATAAAAATAATAACAATAATAATAATAATATTATTATTAAAAATAATAATGTTAATAATGATAATATTAATAATAATGAAAATATTGTTATTAATAATAATTTATAAAATTAAATTGATTTAATAAAGTCCAGGGTTAGTTTTGTAATTTCTAAAACTTATTTTAGAAACTTAAATCATGAAATAATAAACATTCTAAAGTACAGGGGGCCATTGTGTAAATTATTAAAAAATCCCAAACCACCCGCCAAACCCCCGCATTTCCGGCGAAGCTCCGGCCGACCGCCGGCGGCTCTCCGGCGACATTCAAACGGCCAAAATACACCCTTTCAGTTCAATCAAAAGCCACCAACACTTTCACGATGATGATTCGAACCGGGACCATTGTTTAATTTAGAATTCATAGTGCAGAACCACCGAACCCACTCGACCAAACTTTCGGCCGACCCACCCACGAAATCGAGCATTATTGCACTAAATTAATACAAATAATCGAGTATAAATACTCAATGATATGTTCCTAGTCGAATACACCTTTCAATTCAAACCGAAACATACAAAATCTCGAATTCAATCCACCTTCTTCTTCGGCCCTGCAACTTAATCGAAGAACCTGTTCGGAGCAACATTCGTTGAAATTGATAGAAGGCTATTGATCATAATCATGTGGGGAAGCTTACTGTGCAATTAATTCGATTATGATCATCATTTGAACATCAATTCGAATCTATCTTGGCCGCGACCTGTTCTTCAATCGTTCTTAACGATCTGAACACCAAAACAGGTAATTGAATATACCATTGAATTCGATTTATCATGGGGAACAAAAGCCCCATGAATCCATACATTAACATATTCGATTGGATGCTCAATTTGGTCGATTTGTGTTCTAGGGTTCATATGATTCGGGGGAACTAAGTTAAAAAGGGTTAAAACTAATTGGAAACCAAAAACTACCGCGGCCTTGTGCCTTTGGTTCACTGGTTTAGGCTTGGGTGTGTGTGTTTGAGGTCAGGGGTTCGAACCCTGCCCCCAACACAATTTTTTTAAAGCATTTTTAAGCCTTTTAAAAATGCAGAAAAAATTACCAAAAATTATAAAATAATTTTTAAGAACTTCTTTTATTTTAATACCTTTAAATGATTTTCTGTAATTTATTTATTTGAAAACACCTTAAAATAAATTTATAAAATAATATTTAAAATATTATAAATAACCATTTTTATAAAATAGACTTTAAATGATGATTTAAAGTATTAATCTATCTATTGGACACCATATTAATTTTAATTGTGGATAAATTATAAAAATGGTGGAAATTTATTTTAAATGTTATAAATAGTTACTTTATAAAGATGGATTTAAATGATGATTTAAATCATCAAGTTATTAATAAGGATTATATTATTTTAATTATGAATTTATTATGATAAATGAAGGAATTATATTTAATAAATTTCATAAATTATTTACAAGTACAAATATTATCATTATAATTATGATTACGCCATTGTATTACTAATATTAATATTGGAAATATTATTAAGGCATGGTGTGTTTGTATACCAAATCGTGTACATCAAACCAAACCGACCCGAATCCGACCAAATATTTATTCGCGTTGAACACGTTTTAAAAACTTAGTTACAATTAATGATAGGTGTTGATCGGTTTGATCGTGCATTGCCTTATTCTTTGAAGTTCTTGTTCATTTTATTACATCAAATCAAGGTGAGTTCAAGCCCCACTATTTTACCAAATCTCTTTTGGGTAAGTTCATTTTATTAAAACTCTTTTGGGGGAGATAGCATACTGGTAATGTTACAAACGTTTTCATTATATATTTAAGATGTGTATGATATTAAGATAGTGCTGTTGATCATTATAAAAGTCCTCACACTTTCGAATTGTTAATATTGGATAGCGGGGAAAGTTGGGTAGTACTACTGGGAGTGACGACCCCACCTGTATGACTCGAGGTCAGTCGGGTGCAATTTGTCCTATTAACATTAGTCACGATCTGACATCGTGGCTGGAGGCAAACATAACACAGTCAGCTTCAATGTCGAAATCACTATTAATATCGTTTGGGAATGGGCTAGCTAGCCATTACAATGCACATGCTTAAATATACGCTGTGTTAAACTGGGATGTTTAACTGTGAACTCTTGAACTGATCAACCGTTGGGTTGATACACGCTATTGTTAAACTGGGATGTTTAACTGCAAACTCTTAAACTGATCAACCGTTGGGTTGATACACGCTATTGTTAAACTGGGATGTTTAAACGCAAGCTCTCGAATAATCAACCATTAGGTTGATTACACTTTTGTTAAACTGTTATGATTAAACTCAAACTCTTGAACTTACCAACCATTAGGTTGATACACACTTTTGTTAAACTGTTTTGTTTAAACATAAACTCTTGAAACTCACCAACCATGTGTTGACTTTTAGTATGCTATTCTCAGGTCATTAAATCTGGACTGCTGTTAGGAGCACTACACGGGTCAAGCATGCATCCTAACGCTTAAACAATGATACATTTGTTTATCTCTATTTTGGGTTTGTTTTATTTGTTTAAACGCTTCCGCATGAATTGTAAAAGTTTAAACTTTGGTTTGTTATGTTAAACGTTGCATATAGAGTCGTTCAAGTAACTATTGACTGTGATCCTGGTTTGTTCACACCCCTCCGTGATAGATTCCAGACCCGGAATTTGAGGGTGTGACAGATTGGTATCAGAGCCATTGGTTATAGAGAACTAGGTTGCATACACACTAGACTATAACCGCACATAGTTAGTTAGTTACTTGTTCCTAGTCTTCCTAAACTTAACTTATCATCGTAGGTTCAAACCTTAGACTTTATGTCTAATCTATGAAAATCTTATCGAGGTTTTGAATTCCATGAACCAAATGAACTTGTGTGACACATAGACACCTGTATTCTGGATTTCCTGGCAAAAGGCCCTCGGCTAAGGCTAGCATATCGCATATATCTCATTGCGAGACCTGGTATGCTTACCTGGGGATTTCTGGGATGAGTGATAAACTATGGTCAATACACAGGTCTCTAAGGCAAATGGGTCAAATTACCTTGGCGTGTCAATGATTCCCAACTTTACTGATCCTTTCGTATACCTTGATTGATCGACCTCGATACAATACATACATATTTGGTACTTCAACCATTGATGACCACTATACTTGACAAGATATGTTAACCTGATAGGAGGAACCGGGGTGATCATGCAAAGCAAGTTACCATTACGGGTGCACACGTAATTGTAATTTGTCGTGCATGCTAAGTCGGTGAATCTAGTCGGGAGGTAACATTGCAGTCAGTATAAGTCATCATTCCTACACCCTGAGCAAGAAAGTCTCGGCCCTCATAGAACATAGCCACTGATGTGGAAACTATCTATCAGTTCTACTTGTAGGAATGCTCACCCTTATCTTGAATTTGGACGAAATTCAAACCATGACATTTGTGTTAATCCCACGGATTCGGACTGATTCTCTAGCTTGTCTATTTCTTTAAATCCTTGAATTTCTCTACCTTTTCATTTCAAGACAAAAGATCTATTTTATACGACTGATAGCTTTTGATATTGGTAATCCAAAGAATGTCTGGAAGAGGACGTGGACGCGAGAGAAGTAACAATCACGAACATTACAAGTTTCTATTCTATACTCTAGGGTGCTAGGATCATAATTCTAGTAAGACCTTGTTAAGGGTAATAAAACATTACTGACACTTGCTATTACTTAAGTCCTGTCCTACTTAGAGCCTTCATGGTATTTCCAATCATTTTAAGAGACATTCCTCCACTTAGTATTTCGGTAACTGAGGAAACTGATTGAATATTTAGAATGGAAGTGGACTACAGGAATATAGAAGAGTGAATGAAACTCATTGTACATATTCTTTGGGATGATGCTAAGGAAAATTAGGATGTCGTGTAACTAGTTTAAGCACATTCTTAGTATACCGGTGATACTTTATATAGGGTTAGTGAGGTAAGTTCAAAGCCTTGGTGATTAAGGAATGAAAAGCAAAAGTTAGAATTGTAATTCTAAAATCGTGCAATGGTAGGGTTAGGTTGTGCTTTTATACTAACAAACTCCATAAATTGACAAAGCTGATGTCATACCTTATGACATTAGACCAAATAGAATTAAGGACACTGGAAAAATCTAGTGAGCAGTAGAAAGAAGTTGGAGGGTCAAACAAGCAATCTAGCGGTAAGGTAGACAAGAATGCCAATGTTGTGAGCCTAGCTATGTTGGTAATATGATTAGCTAACGTGTGTTAAATGGGGACATTAAGAAGGTTGGAGTTCCGACCAATACCATAAGTGTGCCCTAGGTCGATTAGGACCCCAGGAAAAGTTAGAAACAATCAGAATTAGGAAATGGCTATAGCTAGAAAGTAAGAACAGTTAAATTATAGAAATAAAGGTCATATAAATAACATCACGCGGTCATACATTTACGACTGAAGCAAGCACATTTGACAAGACTAAGTGTTGTTACATGTATGTACCTTATCATCAATAGCTACGCATCTATTTGATACCAGGGTTGATAATAGCTTTGATTCTTCTGGAATTATTCTTTAACTTAGCATTCCCTAGTTGCTTAGAAATCATTTTACTTAGTAGAAATAACCAATGGTAGAAATTAGTACAAGAAGGTCATGTCTTTGACATAGACTTAGTACTGTAGGAATTGGTTATCGAAGCATGAAAACCAAGATAGTCCGCTAGGAGAAGGTGGTTCAACCTATCAAACCAAAGCATGATCCCTGAACCTGAAAGGAGATCCAATCGTTTTAGGTTGATTTTATTCTAAGCTTGGAGCACTTAACTTCTTAAACTGATTTATCTCCATTTGACCTAGCTATATGGAATCATTTATTCCTTATCTATCGACTTTCATTTTGAGCCATCATCAAGACGTGATTGTGCGATGGTAGCCTTCCTAAACACTCTCTCTGCTGAAGATATTGTCAACTTATGTTCATGACTTTCTAGTCATACAAATGTTCTCAACTATGCTTATGGTTTGTTGAACTACGTATGTAAACTTACTTAGATAATGCTACCTTGCCAAAACATGTTTTCAAATACCTTTCCTATGTTCGCGTCACTTCTTGAATCGCTTTTGAATCCTTAAGCTTGAAAATAATTAAATTTCTATTGAACAAACAAGACTTTAAAAGAGAAGTTCTGGAGAGAGTTACCAGTAAAGAGAGGAATTACTTTTGAGACTGAGTTATTTAGAGCCAAAACATTCTTAATATATGTTGAACCCGTGTTCAGCAAAGATGGGGAGGAAGTTGGTGTTAATTACATGGCATGGAAATCACTGATCAGGTGAAAAAGAGAGAAAAGATGGCAAAACTAAGAGAAGAAATAGCTGTACAGAAGGCCAGGGAGACATAACTTAATAAAACTGTTCATGTTACAGAGGTAACGATGAGAGCAAAACAAATGCTAGCAACCACGTCACACGAGATGAGATCTCCATTATCAGGGGTCGTTAGCATAGTAGAAATTTTATCAACACCAAAACTTGATAAAAATCAGAAACAACTTTTGAGTGTCATGTTGTCTTCTGATGATCTAGTCCTTCAACTTATTAGTGACCTCCTCGACTCTTCCTAAGTTGATTTAGGAGTTCTGAGGTTGGAGGCCACAAAATTTAGGCCAAGAAGAGGTGATGTCCCAGTGGAGGTTAATGGTGATGTTTTACGGATTAGACAAATTCTCACCCACTTGATCAGCAATGCTATCGAGTTTACTCATCAAGGAAAGGTTCAGAGTAATCTTTATGTAAAAGCAAACCCATTATCTCACGACGTCGAGAAATTAACCTGCATCCGTTTCAAATATTCGTACACCGTGGTATGACGTTAAAACATCAATCGTTATTCTGAATGATTGATTCATTTTCTGTTTTAATAATATTCTTAACCATTTTCGTGAACTCATTCCAAGATCTTCGCATAGTTTATTATTTCTTTAGACCGATGGTTGGTCAAAGGAGAAATACATATTCACAAGATATGCGTTAAGATCGTTTCATATGGTGACGTTTGGGATTCTTAAATTCCGACGGATAACCTTTCTTATCATTGTTGGTCTTATCTTGATTTCTAGACATCACCTTACCACGAAATTATATTATGGATCGGAAAGTTAAACAACTAAAACATAGTAAGATTCCGATCGTAAGAGTTCGGTGGAACTCCCGGCGTGGTCCTGAGTTCACTTGGGAACGAGAGGACGAAATGATACGCAAGTATCTAACCTGTTCAAGGATGCTGCAATACATCTTAATTTTCGGGACGAAAATTCCTCTAACAGGGGGATGATGTGACAACCCGAAAATTTTCATCATTTAATAAAAAATTTTTTATGTGAATTTATAGTTTATTTTATATTTTTATTATTATTTAAGGATAATATTAATAATAATAAAATAATAACATAATAATAATAATATTATTTATTAAAATAATAATGTTAATAATGATAATATTAATAATAATGAAAATATTGTTATTATATAATAATTTATAAAATTATTAAATTGATTTAATAAAGTCCAGGGTAGTTTTGTAATTTCTAAAACTTATTTTAGAAACTTAAATCATGAAATAATAAACATTCTAAAGTACAGAGGGCCATTGTGTAAATTATTAAAAAATCCCAAACCACCCGCCCAAACCCCCCGCATTTCCGGCGAAGCTCCGGCCGACCGCCGGCGGCTCTCCGGCGACATTCAAACGGCCAAAATACACCCTTTCAGTTCAATCAAAAGCCACCAACACTTTCACGATGATGATTTGAACCGGGGACCATTGTTTAATTTAGAATTCATAGTGCAGAACCCACCGAACCCACTCGACCAAACTTTTGGCCGACCCACCCACGAAATCGAGCATTATTGCACTAAATTAATACAAATAATCGAGTATAAATACTCAATGATATGTTCCTAGTCGAATACACCTTTCAATTCAAACCGAAACATACAAAAATCTCGAATTCAATCCACCTTCTTCTTCGGCCCTGCAACTTAATCGAAGAACCTGTTCGGAGCAACATTCGTTGAAATTGATAGAAGGCTATTGATCATAATCATGTGGGGAAGCTACTGTGCAATTAATTCGATTATGATCATCATTTGAACATCAATTCGAATCTATCTTGGCCGCGACCTGTTCTTCAATCGTTCTTAACGATCTGAACACCAAACAGGTAATTGAATATACCATTGAATTCGATTTATCATGGGGAACAAAAGCCCCATGAATCCATACATTAACATATTCGATTGGATGCTCAATTTGGTCGATTTGTGTCTAGGGTTCATATGATTCGGGGGAACTAAGTTAAAAAGGGTTAAAACTAATTGGAAACCAAAACTACCGCGGCCTTGTGCCTTTGGTTCACTGGTTAGGCTTGGGTGTGTGTGTTTGAGGTCAGGGGTTCGAACCCTGCCCCCAACACATATTTTTTAAAGCATTTTTAAGCCTTTTAAAAATGCAGAAAAATTACCAAAAATTATAAAATAATTTTTAAGAACTTCTTTTATTTTAAATACCTTTAAATGATTTTCTGTAATTTATTTATTTAAAAACACCTTAAAATAAATTTATAAAATAGTATTTAAAATATTATAAATAACCATTTTTATAAAATAGACTTTAAATGATGATTTAAAGTATTAATCTATCTATTGGACACCATATTAATTTTAATTGTGGATAAATTATAAAAATGGTGGAAATTTATTTCTTTAAATTCTTTATTTAATTATTTATTTATATACTTATTACAAATGTTATAAATAGTTACTTTTATAAAGATGGATTTTAAATGATGATTTAAATCATCAAGTTATTAATAAGGATTATATTATTTTAATTATGAATTTATTATGATAAATGAAGGAATTATATTTAATAAATTTCATAAATTATTTACAAGTACAAAATTAATATTATCATTACTAATTATATTGGAAATATTATTAGGCATGTTATTACATCAAACAACCGACCCGAATCCGACCAAATATATTTATTTGCGTTGAACACGTTTTAAAAACTTAGTTACAATTAAGGATGTGTTGATCGTGTTTGATCGTGCATTGCCTTATTCTTTGAAGTTCTTGTTCATTTTATTACATCAAATCAAGGTGAGTTCAAGCCCCACTATTTTACCAAATCTCTTTTGGGTAAGTTCATTTATTAAAACTCTTTTGGGGGAGATAGCATACTGGTAATGTTACAAACGTTTTCATTATATATTTAAGATGTGTATGATATTAAAGATAGTGCTGTTGATCATTATAAAAGTCCTCACACTTTCGAATTGTTAATATTGGATAGCGGGGAAAGTTGGGTAGTACTACTGGGAGTGACGACCCCACCTGTATGACTCGAGGTCAGTCGGGTGGAATTTGTCCTATGAACATTAGTCACGATCTGACATCGTGGCTGGAGGCAAACATAACACAGTCAGCTTCAATGTCGAAATCACTATTTAATATCGTTTGGGAATGGGCTAGCTAGCCATTACAATGCACATGCTTAAATATACGCTGTTGTTAAACTGGGATGTTTAACTGTGAACTCTTGAACTGATCAACCGTTGGGTTGATACACGCTATTGTTAAACTGGGATGTTTAACTGCAAACTCTTAAACTGATCAACCGTTGGGTTGATACACGCTATTGTTAAACTGGGATGTTTAAACGCAAGCTCTCGAACTAATCAACCATTAGGTTGATTACACTTTTGTTAAACTGTTATGATTAAACTCAAACTCTTGAACTTACCAACCATTGGGTTGATACACACTTTTGTTAAACTGTTTTGTTTAAAGATAAACTCTTGAACTCACCAACCATGTGTTGACTTTTAGTATGCTATTCTCAGGTCATTAAATCTGGACTGCTGTTAGGAGCACTACACGGGTCAAGCATGCATCCTAACGCTTAAACAATGATACATTTTTATCTCTATATTTGGGTTTGTTTTATTTGTTTAAACGCTTCCGCATGAATTGTAAAAGTTTAAACTTTGGTTTGTTATGTTAAAAGTTGCATATAGAGTCGTTCCAAGTAACTATGACTGTGATCCTGGTTTGTTCACACCCCTCGTGATGATTCCGTGATAGAGGGTGTGACACGCGAGTTGAGGAATTTTTCAAATTTTTCAAATTTTTTCAACTTTTAAACTTTTTCTTATTTTTACAAAATTTCAATCCATTTTATTCTCAATTAATTATGTCAATCATAAAATGTTATTACCAAGTGAGCAATTAATTTAATGAATCTTCAATTTTCAAAATTTATCTTTTGTTATTTATTAGTCTTAAAAATTATACAACACAAAAGTGAAATGAAAAACACTTTCATACAAAATAAAAAAATGAAAAAAATGAAACAATTAAAGAATCAAGATCGGATTTGTTTGTTTTGTAAGAATTTTCGTAATGAGATCATATAGTTCTTTTTCAAGTTAAGACTCTGTCCGGCTTTATTTAAAATAACTGGTTAATTTGATTGTCAATATATTTTGTCCTTTTAAACTTATACTTCATGTTTTACTCAGAAACATAATAAGTGATACATATCATGTTTGTGTTGATTTAATATAAGTCAGTGGATCCCACAATCAGAACTTCTGTAGAATAATTATTATCCTTCAAGACACTATTGAGATTTCAAGTCACCCCAATTTGACTTAAACCATGCATTGTTGATCAGTGATATCATTTATTGTATTCCTAAATATAACTATTTGAGCATAACTAGCCTGAGAAATATCTCTTAACTCGGAATATTAAAAAGTTTAAGGACTTACTGACAGCCATCCGACTTACGTCTGCCCTCTCAAGATGTTTAGGACTTACAAGCCATCCGGACTTACATGCCCCATCTTTCGATTTTGCCTTCCAAGGTTAAAAAAATATTCTCAAATAGAAAATATATACCATATAGTATGTATGTCTTTTAGACATATCTTTTGATTTGTTGTGCTTCTTGGCATCTTATATCCTATATGGCCTTTGTTGGCATCTTTTTGCTCAATTATTCTTTTGTGTTTTTTCTCTTTTTATCTCTTTTTGTATTTTGTCTTTTATATAGATATATATATAGTTATGATAATCACTGAATCAAACATATACAGGCTTGAGTATGACAAGATTATATCTCTCAGTCTGTGTTAGAACATTTTTGGCACATAATCCAGATATGTTCCCCACTAAATCATATTTCTTTAATTCAAGTGTAATCACTCAATTATGATCTTTTCATTTCTGAAAGCAAAGCCTATCGACACATCAAAGCATAATCCAAGTCTATTCGTATTTAAGCCTTTGAAAGTACTTAGACTCTGTAGAACTTTGTAATATCATTTCTCATTTAAGTATGAAAATTTCTTCTTTGTTTTTATTTGGCAATCTTTGATCTTAACTCCCCCTAAGACCAAAAATATTTTTCAGAACTTGTTTTCTAATTTTCTCCCCCTAAAATTGTGATTGTTCTTTTAAGGAAAAGAAACAATTGCAATTTATTCTTTATTGAAAATAAAAAATTTTTTGTGAAGATTCATTAAACTAATTTATCCAAAGTTAATCATTCCCAATGATTGCACAAGGAAATCAAATCGAGAATGATCAAATGCCTTGGTAAATAAATCAGCGATATTTCAGTTGACGGCACTTGTTTTAAATGAATAAGTTTTCGATCAAAACAGTCGCGGATAAAGTGGATGCGAATGTCAATGTGTTTAGTTTTGGAGTGTTGAATGGGATTTTTCACGATGTTCAGAACTGCCGTGTTGTCACACCAAATGGGTGTGTCATAAATGTTTAGGCCATAATCAAGAAGTTGTTGTTGAATCCAGACAAGATGGGAACAACAGCTCGATGCAGCCACATATTCAGCTTCGGCAGTGGATGTGGATACAGTGTTCTGCTTCTTACACTGCCAAGAAATGAGTCGGTTACCCAAGAATTGACATCCCCTGTGGTCGATTTCCTGTCTAAGTTACAACCACCATAATCACTGTCAGTATAAGCAAATAAATTGAAATCGGAATTTCGAGGATACCAAAGACCAAGTTTAGGTTGACCCTTGAGATACTTGAAAATCCGTTTGACAGCTTTCATGTGTGATTCCTTTGGATCACTTTGATAGCAGGCATACTGACAAACAGGGAACATGACATCCGGCCTGCTTGCAGTGAGATACATAAGGGAACCAATCATTGATCTGTAAAGATGTTGATCAACTGATTCTCCTAATGGATCTGGAGTAAGAGTAGGACGAGAAGCCATTGGAGTTGGGGCTACTTTGGAATTTTGAAACTTGTATTTCTCAAGAATAGTCTGAACATACTTTTCTTGATGGATGAGAATACCAGTCTCAGATTGAGTAACTTGAATACCCAAGAAAAAGGAAATTTCTCCAAGGGAACTCATCTCAAATTTCTTCTTCATCACTGCTTTAAACTCCGTGCACATACTTTAATTTGTAGAGCCAAAAATGATATCATTGACATAGATTTGAACCAAAATGATATCATCGCCTGATTTTCGTATGAATAAGGTTTGATCAATTGCGCCTCGTGAATAACCATTTGCAAGCAAATGTTCAGTCAGAGTTGCATACCAAGCACGAGGTGCTTGATGTAAACCATATAATGCCTTATCCAACTTGTAAACATAATCAGGATGATCGGGATCTTCAAATCCTGGAGGCTGACAGACATAGGTTTCCTCCTTCATTTCTCCGTATAAAAATGCAGTTTTAACATCCATCTGATACACCTTGATGTTCATGTATGAAGCAAAGGCTAAGAATATGCGTATTGCTTCTAGTCTTGCAACTGGAGCATACACTTCTTCATAGTCCAATCCTTCAACTTGATAGAATCCCTGCACAACAAGACGTGCTTTATTCCGAACTATAACACCCTTTTCATCCGTCTTGTTTCAAAATATCCACTTTGTTCCAATCGGAAGCTTATCCTTTGGAAGTTCAACAAGATGCCAAACATTAAGCTTCTTGAATTGCATCAACTCATCTTGCATTGCTTCTATCCAGCTGTTTTCTTTGAGTGCCATTTCCACATTCTTGGGCACTATATGTGATAGAAAGCAAGCATATAGACAGGTATGATTGCTCCTGATCGACTTCTGGTAATTACACCTTCATGCAACGGACCAAAGATTGCTTCAGTTGGATGAGTTTTATGTATTCTCATTTGAGGAATATCATCTACAACTATCCCATCTTCCAAATTAGTAATGTGTTCAACATTATCAAGAACTTCTTCAGATTGTCGAGATTGATACACAATATTTTCTTCAAGTGTGTCATCGAAACAGGATTTTCAGAAGCAATAGACACATTTGGAGAGTCTTCAAATGGAACTTGAATGACTTCGATCGGTGTATCCATAGTTTCTAAAGAAGATGCAGATAAGGTGAACTTAATGATTCTTCCAGCTCCTGGGTAGGACTTTGTTCTGAAGGAACAACTAAATATTCAGAACATTCAGATACTTGTACAGAAGCTGTAGGAATATCCTTGGATAATGAAGCAGTAGCAGAATCATCAGATATCAAAGATGGAAGTTCCTCAATGATTTTGTTTTCCAAGGAAATTGCTTGAGAATTAAAATCTGCAGATGAAGGTTTACAAATTTAAAATTTATGAACAAAGATTCATAATCATAAACCCATGAAGGAGCTGAACCTGCATCAGTTATGTTAAGCTCGTGCCAATCAATGTTAAATGACTCAATAATTTGTCTAGTTCTTTTATTATAAACTCGATATGCAACCTTATTAGCAGCATATCCCACAAAGTAACATTCATCAGCCTTTTCAGAAAATTTTGAAGATGATTCAGTTGTATGCAACAAAGTGCAACAACAACCAAAGGCTTTAAAATATTTAACTTTGGGTTTGTGTTTATAAAATATTTCATATGGAGTCTTATTTAATCTTTTGTTGATTAAAGCACGATTCTGAACATAACATGCAGTATTTACTGCTTCAGCCCAAAAGAACAAAGGTAATTTGACAGCAGATATCATTGTTCTAGCAGCTTCAATCAGTGTTCTATTCCTTCTTTCTGCAACCCCATTCTGTTGCGGAGTGCCAGCAGCACTGAATTGTCTGGTAATTCCCTTTGATTCACAAAACTCATTCATAGTTTGATTGCAAAACTCTGTTCCATTGTCACTTCGGATGCATTTTACCTTTTTCTCTGTCTGATTCTCCACCAAAGTAATAAACTTGATCAAAAGGTGTGGAGTTTCATCCTTAGATGCTAAGAAAAACACCCAAGTAAATCTAGAAAAGTCATCAGTGACAACCAGGCAGTAAGATCTTCGACCCAAACTTAAAACACTTACTGGACCAAAAAGATCCATGTGTAAGAGTTGTAAGATTGATTCGACTGAGTTGTGTGCAACTGGTTTGTGAGGAAGTTTATGTTGTTTACCCTTAGAACATGACAAACAATGTTCATTTAATTGAAATTCCTTTTCAGGTAAACCAATAACATGATTTCCACGTACAAGTTTATTCATGTTTTTAAGATTGACATGTCCTAACCGACGATGCCATAACATGGAATCATTCTCCGAGGCTTTGGATAGTAAGCAAGAAGTTGTTACCAAAGAATTAGAACAATGCATATCAAGAAGATATGTGTCATTGTCTCTCGGAGTTCTCATCAAAATCCATTCATCTGGAACAACAAAACCTGGTTTTAAGATTAAGCATTCTTTGTTAGTAAAGTGTGTAGAATATTGTTTGTCACAGATTTGAGACACACTTAACAGGTTATGTTTTAATTCCTCAACAAAATTAACATTTTCAAAGCTAAGGACACCATTTGTAACTGTACCACGCTTGGATATACGTCCTCCTTTGTCACCCGCGAAAATCACCCTTCCTCCGTTATATGACTGAACATCTTGTAGTAATGATAAATTCCCAGTCATATGTCTTGAACAACCGCTATCTACATGCCATAGACTTTCAGTAGCCTTTTGCGGTTGTCCCTGCATTAGTAACAAAATTACTTAGCTTTTGGTACCCAAGTCAAACATGACTTGAGCACATTATGAGTTGCAGCAAGACAAAATGATTTGATATTATTATATTTGGTTTGCACATCATTCTTTTCATTTATGCTTTTCAACTTGTTGTTTTCTTTTACATCATTTGACAAATTCCTATCCCGTTTGACATTAAACTCATTAACAACCTTTGATTTCATATTATTTGAAAATTTTCCACGAGTGAAAAACAATTTTCTATTATGAGCAATAGAATTATGAAATCGTTGTTTGCTTAATGATTTTGTCGAAAAGGACAATTGTTTGCCAAATGATTTGTGTTTCCACACTGATAACATCTCTTTTGTTTTGTGTGGAAAGCAAACTGTGGATGACAATTATGAAAATTGTCATAAAAACCAAAGTCAGATTGACTAGGTTTAACATTCTTCACAGTCTCTCGAATCTTTGCCTCATTTGATAATTGCATGTTCATCTTTTGCAGATTTGAGGAAATAGATGAATTATGACCACTTTTGATTTGAGATTTGGCAGTTGTGACTTTTGGAATTGGTGGTGCTGGAATAGGACAAGTCTTAGATTCTGCTGGAGTAGGACCAGACTTTGAATTTGCTGGAGGTGGACCAGGCTTAGTTATACGAATTGGTGCTTGAGAAGTATTAGGCTTGTATATTCGGATTGGTGCTGGAGAAGGACCAGCCTTTTGAATTTCAGATTGAATGCAGAAGAATCATTCACTTGAAAATCTGGGCTACATATATCTTGATTCACACGGTTAGCATTATAATGAAGTTTATTTTTAAAGAATCGAGAATTCGTTTCTTTAAAAATATGTTCTTCATTTTCAATTAAACCTTTTGAAACAAATCTACTTTTAAAATCTTTTTCAATTCTCTCTTTCTGATTTGCCCTTTGATATGCATTCAAATTATATTTACTATTTGATTTCATCTCAATCAAATCAACATCCTTTTCATTTCCTGACAAGTTTTGTTTACAAGCAGATTGTAAAACTTTTACATTCTTATTTTTCAAACAGTCACTCTCATTTTCTCCCTCACTTTCACTCTCCCAATCTTCAACCAACCCATCCACTTTCAATTTATCTGCACAAAAATTTTCAGTTGATTGTTTAGGTTTGGTTATTATAATAGGATCAACAGATAGATTTACTTTGACTGAAGGTTTTAAGTCTGGAGATGGAGAGAAACCGATCCCATAGACCATATCAGAATCAGAAATGACATCAGATGAAGGTAAACATGAATAATCATGATTAATTGGAGGAGCAATGTTTGAAAATCCAACACCATATTTTCCTCCTTTAATCTTCTGTGTCATTTGTGACTTGATTATTCCTTCAACCATTGTTGATGAAAGTTCAAATTTTTCAACAGTCAATTTAGCCGTGGCTAGTTCACTGTTGAGTCTATTAATTTCTAAAGCGAGTTCATTGTTTCTATTTGTCAAATCATTATTAGTACATTCTTTATCATGAAGATTTAATTTTAAATTATATATTGTATTGTTTAAACCTTCAAGTTTTTCTTTAAAAATCTTTTCATTTGACTTGTGTTTGCGAGCTTGATACTGAAGTTTTTCAACCTCCATTATCAGGCTCTCATTGTGAACTCTGTATCTTTAAAATTTCTCAACACATGAATTTTTGCATAAACCATCATATACCTTGGGTTCTGAAGTTTCCCCTTCTGTTTCCTCAACCGTCTTAACCATGAATGCTTTCATTTCAGCAGCTTGTTCTTCCACTGGAGCAACGTCAACAGTCTTTGGATTATTACATTGGCTTTTGACTGGAGGCTCGACAGTGTACTCTTCAATCACGATCTTTTCCTTAGCACCCTTCTCAACCTGATCTTTCTTCACAACTGTCTCTTTTTCTTCTTTAACATTCTCCTTCATTTCTTCAACCACCACCTTCACTTCTTCAACTTCCTCATTTTCTTTCTCAACTTCCACCTTCACTTCTTCTCTTTCAGCAAACAATCCTTCCGGCCATCAAGTCATCAGAAATGAACTCAGCAAATAAATTTTCTTCTTCTTCTGGTTCAGGAACAATCTTTGCAATGAATGCAGTAAACAGTGTTAAATCAAGGGCTTCTATTTGATCTGACCAGTCATATTCAGCATTAGTTTGAGAAACTAATGCTTTAGTACCACCAGAAGTACTAGCTTTGTCTTTCTTCGACTCAATCTCCACAGTCACCATCTTCTTGGGCCTTTAGTTTGACCAGTCTTTGGTTCAGTACATTCTCTGGCGAAATGACCTGGTTTGTCACAGTTGTAACACCTCAGGTTAGACTTGTCGAAACCGATTTTGCTAGAGTTGTTAACACCAAACATTTTTCTCCCAGTTCGTCTAGCAAAGTTCTTCGCCCTGTAAACCACCATGGCCATTTGATACTTGATGTCATTTTCTTCAACATCATCAGGATTGACTTGTTGAAGATCATCAACCAGAACATTAGGAGCAGTAAGTCTACCAGCCATGAACGCTTCATAGCTTGACATAAAAGTGGTGAAAAGTGCAAGATGCTCCTCAGCAATCTGGACAGTCTGCTTTGATGGATTAGTGGTAGCAACATAAGCATGTTGACCACTATGAGAATCTTGAGATTGAGAGACTTGTTGATGGATGATGGGGAATAGTGTTGAGCAGCTGGAACATGAACTTGATGGTTTACTGCTGGTTGCATATAAGAAGATGCTGCACTTCCAGATTGTTGTTGCTGACACATTTGTGTATAACTGACATAGTAATTCGGATTACTAGCCATCTTTGCATAGAGAGCAGTTCCTTCAGCACCCAGAGAACTGAGATGATTAGCAGCTCGCTGCTTATCGTCCATCACATAAGACTTGATAGTTGAAATGAGATCAGTCAACTTAAGAGTATACAAGTCTTTGGTTCTCTTGATCAATGTACAGTTGTTATTCCAACTGTATGGAAGTGAATTTAGCAGCTTCTTGTTCACAGTGATGTGTTCCAGAGTAATACTCGCACTCTTCATTTTTGTTACCAGTCTAACAAACCTGGCAATCTGAGCTTCCAACTCTTCACCAACAATATGATTGAACATGTTGAATTATTGATTCAACATATCCTTTTTGCTTTCTCTCATATCTTTGTTGCCCATAATCTGAGATTCCAGAGCATCCCATAACACCTTAGCACCCCTGAACTCTTGAAACTTTTGTGAAATCTCAGTAGTCAATGCCATAGTGATGGCAGCATAAGCTTTATCATCCAGTTCCAACCTCTTGATGTCATCTTCATCCCACAAGTGTTCAGGTTTCTGTACTATTTCTCCTTTATCATTTTTGTACAACGGAATGTAAGGACCATACTGGATTGATCTCCACATCTTAGGTTAAGGACCATACTGGATTGATCTCCACATCTTAGGTTCCGTGTAAATAACATATCTCTCAAATCGGAAAGCCCAATAAGTATAATCGTCTTCACAGAGAAGTCTCGGTGGCTTGTTACCAGTACCAATTTCCGTGTCTAGATGAAGTGAAGCAGTAAGATGCTTTAAATTCTGAGTTGTTGAAGCCATGTTGATCAGAAAGTCAAAATCAGAATTTCGTGCGACAGAAACGATTGTGCAAAAACCGATTTCGCGCGGCCAACCTTTTCGCGCGAGAATATCAATTCGTGCGAAAATTCCAATTTACCTTTTCACGCGAAATCGCATAAAAAGGTGAAATAACTGTCTGAGCGAAAACACCCTTTTTCGCACGCAAAAACTTACAGCTCAAGCGAAAATCGTCCAATTTCATGCAGAATCAAATTTTCAACAGTTTGTTCAAGCGAAAATTACCTCCAAATCACTGAATATGTCTGATTAAACTCATTTTAATCCAATTTTAATGAATTTAGTTCAATTTTAAGCTTAATTATGATTAAAATTCAACTAAAGTCCACTAATTCGGTCCAAATCAGTCCTAATTCTCCAAAATCGAGCAGCATAACATCGCCATATCTGAATCTAAAGTGATCAATGATGAATTTCTTCAAAAACGAGTAGAACACAATCCAAATCTTCTCCAAATCGTGGTTCTAGAGCCAATTGCTCTGATACCAATTGTAAAATCTCGAATTCTCCCAGAAAAACAACAAACACACGATCTCAATATTGTGAATGCGGAATGTAAACAATATTGGAGTAGAAGAAGAATGAATTGATCACAAAATGATTCTCAGATTGAATAACACAACCTAGAACAGGTCTTGTGCGATTTCGCACAGCACTAATATGATAAATGAACAAAAGCTTAATTACAAAACTAAAACGAAACTATTTATACTAAACAGCAGTTCTCGCGCGACTAGCTTTTCGCACAGCTTCCTTTCGCGCAGGACATGAATGTCGCGTGGAGTCCTTTGTCGCGTGGTCTGCTTCTCGCGTGACATCTGCTTTTCGCGTGAATCAGGTTTTCGCACAAGTTGTTTTGCCGAGCCTTGATTAGTCTTCTACAGTGATACACGAAACAAAGAAGTTAAGCGAAAAGTGAACTCACGCGAGAAGCTGATCTCGCGCGAGATGAAGACCCGCGCGAAAAGCCTGTCTCGCGCGAGAACCGTTTGTTTTAGTACATATATGTAATTTTCGCTTTTGTAGCTAAGTTTGTCCAATTTTCAGATCAATTTCACTTGTATTTGCTCTGTGCGATTTCGCACAAGATTGTAATCACTATTGATTATCAATTGAAGTTGTTTTGATCATTCTTTGTCTTCTTCCAATCATAATTTCATTCCGCGTTATTGTGATTGAGATCTTGGTTGATCATCTTGGGAATTTGACTGACTTTTACAATAACTTAAATATATTTATTATATATAATTTTATTGATATTTTATCTATAACATATATTAGATTATATATATATATATATATATATATATATGTAATGTATTATATAATTTTTCTATTAATTAACCCGTGTACACACGGGTATCTAACCTAGCATATTAAGTATGTTATAAGAAACTAATATTAAATCAAAATATATAATGCAAATTAGTTAAAAGAAAACGTATAATTTTATGATGGATTAAGTTCAAATATCATCTCTTAATTTTAAAATTTTATATCATTGAATTTTATTATTGTTGTTGTTAGCTATTATTTAAAACACCTCTTATAGTGACAAACAGATAGAAAAATGTACCATATTATCTACTATCACTTCAAAACAATAGACCTTTAATGACGAACAGACCCATCTATAATCTCTTGAAAAATGGTTAAAGAAATTATCAACAAGTCATAGGTTGAACTTAGTGAGAGATCAGTGACGGATTATAAAAGCTTGCATGCATCGAACCTGATTGTTTTAACCTACAAAATACCAATGACGTGTTTACCAAAAGATCACTAATAACAAGCATCACCATTCGATTACCAACATCATAAATGCCGAACAAATTATCGATAACTGTATCAACGACGAACACCAACAGCTAGAGAATTTACTGGAAAGATAAATTATCAATCTTTTATTATAATTTCTAGATTTAAAAATATAATGTCATTCACTATGTTAACGAATATATCTAATAATCCTTAGTGTATGCACAGGATAAAGTGGCAGTTCACAATAACATTACAGTTAATCCAAGCTACTTCAAGAAGATATATATAATTTAGAAAACTTACTGTTACTTTACCCGATTATGAAGAAATGTACCCTTCCAACCAATAACAAAATGACACATAAATAGGTAAAAAATAAAGTTCTCAGAGCATTCACAACCCATGCCTTATATTTATGTGAGTGTGTTTGGTATATTATATGGAATGATTTTGAGTGGTTGTGAGTGAAGGAGAGAGAAAATGTTATTGTGGATTGGTATATTTGAAGAATCACTTTACAATCCTTATAAATTTTTTAATATTTTTGAAAGTGGTTGTGAGTGAAGGAGAGAGAAAAGGTAATGAAAAAGGTATAAAAATATATTATTTAATTGAAAGGAGAGAGAAGAAGTAGTGATTTTTAGTGTAATTA